>RJWJ010030824.1:0-19641 GCA_004363605.1 Indri indri | reverse complement strand
AACTGGCTGCACCATTTACGTTCCCACCAGCACTGAATGAGAGTTCCTTTTGTTCTGAATGCTCACACGCATTTGTTGTTGTTAGTGTTTTGGATTTTGGCCATTCTAATAAGTGTGTAATGGTATCTCATTGTTGTTTTAATTTGTAATTCTGTAATGAAGTGATGTTGCATATCTTTTCATATGCTTATTTGCCATCCGTATATCTTCTTTGGTGTGGTGTCTGTTTAGATGGTTTGCCCACTTTTTAATTAGGTCATTTGTTTTCTTATTATTGATTTTTAAGAATTCCTTGTATGTTTTTGATGCATGTCCTTTGTCAGACATATACGTGTTTTACAAATATTTTCTCCCTGTCTGTGGCTTGCCTTTTTGTTTTCTCAACAGTGTGTCTCACAGAGTGGAAGTTTTAAGTTTTAACTGATTTAATTGATAAGCTCCACTTATCAATTTTTTCTTTCATGGATGCTGTTTTTGGTGCTTTATGTACAAATGCATTGCCCAAAATTATAGAGATAGAAAGTAAAATGGTGGTTACATGGTCTGTGTGGAGGAGAAGAGAATGGGGACTTATTGTTTTATGGGTATAGAGTTCAAGTTTTGTAAGATGAAAAGAGTTATGGAGGTGGCTGGTGCTGATGGTTGCACAATAATATCATTGTACTTACCACCACTGAAGTGCACACTTAAAAATGTACATTTCATTTTTATATGTCTTTTGGCCTTTTTAATGCAGATGTCTTTTTTTAATAGAGTATCTTTTTTCCTCTGGGTAGATACCCAGTAGTGGAATTGCTGGATCAAATGGTAGTTCTAGTTTTTGTTCTTTGAGGTATCTCCATACTACTTTCCGTAGAGGTTGCACTAGTTTGCAGTCCCACCAGCAGTATATGAATGTTCTATCGCTCCACATGATGCCAACATTTGTTATTTTGGGACTTTGTTGCTTTACCGCATTTAAAGATGATAAATTTTATGTTATGTGTATTTTACCACAAAAAAAACTTGAAAAAACCTCATTTTCAAACCCACGTTCACCTAAATTTTCTCCTATATTGTATTCTAGAAGTTTTGCACAGTTGTATGTTTTATATTTAGGTCTATGATTCATTTTGACACAATTTTTTTTTTTTGTGAAAAGTGTAAGGTCTGTGTCTAGATTCATTTTTTTACATGTGGATGCCCAGTTGTTCCAATGTATAATTTTACTTTTTATTATGATTATTGTTTCAGAGTAGTATGGGGGTACGAGTGTGTTGGTTACATAAATTGCCTTTGCACCTCCCAACACGCGTGCCCATCCCACAGACAGTGTGCACCACATCTGTTTGGTGTGGGTTTACCTCCTCCCCTGTCCCACCTGCCTGACACCCTGTGAATGTTGCTTCCCATACGTGTACATTACTGTTGATTGATTAGTACCAATTTAATGGTGAGTACTTGTGGGTGCGTGTTTTTCCGTTCTCGTGATATTCACTTAGAAGAATGGGTTCCAGCTCCATCCAGGATAATACAATAGGTAGTTCATCATTTTTTATGACTGAGTAATACTTCGTGGTATACATATACCACATTTTATCAATCCACTCATGTATTGACAGGCACCTGGGTTGTTTCCACATCTTTGAAACCGTGAATTGTGCTACTATAAACATTTGAGTGCTAATGTCTTTTTTATAGAAGTCTTTTTTTCCTCTGGGTAAATACCAAGTAGTGGGATTGCTGGATCCGATGGTAGTTCTAGTTTTTCTTCTTCAAGGTATCTCCACATTAGTTTTTAGAGGTTGCACTAGTTTGCAGTCCCACCAGCAGTATATGAGTATTCCTGTCTCTCCACATTATGCGAACGTTTATTGTTTTGGGGCTTTAATTGTTTTATTTATTGATATTTTAGTGTCAAATTAACATTTCCAAAATGAGATGCCCACCAAATGCCTGTTTTTTAAGAAATTTGTTGCTGTTGTTGTTTTGGCCATTTCTTTATCCCTAGGAATTCAGTATCTAGGTTTTAGTTTCAGTACATTCTGAGTATTCACACTTGTTGGAAAAAATTTTCCTTCCCAGTCTTAGTTCCTTGGGCTGCTATGAGCATGATGAGTTCTTTTGAGTGTATGAAATTATTGGAGGTCATGCACAGAAGAGCTTCATCATTCAAATCCCACAGCAGAAGAAAAATTGGGAGGGAGTTGAGGATACTGAGCTCACATTAAGCAGCTGCGAGAGGCTACAGAATGCTCCATGTGTAAGGTTCTGTTTACACAAGGGGTTGGGGAATGAATGAGCACATGGATATGGCCACAGTCTCCCCTGTCTGGCCGGCTCCCATTTCTGTTAAATGGCATGGCTCCCGCCTTGCGTTATTCTGTAAGTCTTCCTAGTTAGATGGTTCTCGGACATCTGTTATTAAAAATTAGATGGTCTGGGGGAAATAGTTGGCCAGGTTTGGAACAATTTCATCAGCGATAGTGCTGGTTTTAGAGGTAATTAAAATGGATGTCTGCATCTGGACAAGGACCAAAAAGGGACGGATAAGAGAAGAAAAAAAAAGCTATGTGTGTCTGTGTTTTATACACACATAAACACATACGAATAGTTTCTTGTCCTTTCCTATTTTAATATTTATGACAAAATAGTTTACATTTATAGAGTATCATGTTCAAAGTGCTTTTACATTTAATAATTTATTTAATCCACTGTGAAAAGAAGCTCCCTCTTTTAAATTAACATCAAAGCAGTTTATTTTCAGGGTGGGAATTCAGATATTTGAGCATGGTTTTTACTTGGCAAGTCATTTTCTCCCCTAGGACAGATAAGAGGCCATTAAATCTAGCCCAGCAGACTGAGAATTCAGCAAATCAAATGACAGATAAAGAATTGAAATATGAACTGCATATCAAAGTCTGAACTTAGGCAGTTCAAGGAAAGAAATGTTTCAACGGGTTTAATGTGAATTTCTGTTTAAAAAGCATGTGTTCAAGGAATACTAGGAAGAGGGGGAAAGAAAAAGCAGCCAAAATGGGTTAAGAGAAAAAGCACATGATTGATCATTAGAAGTCAGTGCTTAATATATGCGTGCTTTTCAGTTTTATAAAACAATCAATAGTAAAGTGATATGAGAACATTCTCCTTTAGCTGTTGCTCTATTAAAAAATAATACTGATTCAGTAACTGTCTAAATCCCAAGTGAGTTTTTCCCCACTGGTACCATCAATAACTCACCCCAAGAGGGCACATCATTTTTCACCATTGAAAATTAAAAGTGATGAGTGTTGGCAAGAGAGGAAAAAAGCCAACCTTTAAATACCTTGTCCCTGGTGATTCTTTGTCTATGTGTGACTGCATCGCTTGGTTCTTAAGTATTTGGCTCCATGATTCTCATAACTATTTGGACGTCCGTGCCTTCCAGTTTGGCTTCAGACATGAGGCTTGTGATTCCTATAAAAACTTTGTGTTCTAAAGGGAATGAAACATGCTATTTTGCCTGTGACACGGCGCTTCTGAGTAGGGTTGTTTTGGGTCTGTGTGCACGCTACCCTTGTAGTTGCACAGTTCCCCATGCTCAAAAGGGCTTTACATTTGATTGGATGCTCTGCTGTCACTATTGCTAATGTTTTTGGACAAGGGCCTCCACATTTTCATTTTGTACTGTGCCTTTGAAGTCACATAGCTAGTCTGATATGTTGGAATAAAAACTTCAGTAACGTATAGACCAAAGCGTCAATCTCACCCCTGGGCTTTGTAGCCGTGTCAACACGGATAAGCTAGTTGGCCTTAGTGAGCCTATTCCTCCTTTATGTATAAAAGGATTAAAACTGCCTACCTCAAAGGACTGTACTGAGGATGAATAAAATAAAACACGTAAAGAGCCTGGCATAGATAAGGCAAATATAGTTTTTATCTCAGGAGACAATTCCTTTAAATTTGGGTGACTTCCTGGTAACCTTTAGCCAGGAAAGCTGACACAAAATTCCACTCTAGGCAATAGATATTATTTTGACTAAAATATGCCTCGAATTCTTGAGTTGGTGATTAAAGCCTTAGTTTGAAAAACTCAAGTATATATGTTGCAATCCCTACCTTTCTTTGAGTATGACTATCTTTTATTTTCCTAAATTTTGTCATGTCACCATTAGGACATCAATATTAGTTAATGATCAGGGCCATTTTTTCCTGCTTAAATTATCTCTTGCCCTGATAATCAAAACATAGGTATTAATTTGGAGAAAGACACTCAGATCAAGAATGAGAATGCAAATACAAGCAAGCTTGCACTCTGCTTCAATAAAATGCCAGTCATTGACTTTTAGAATTGGTTTCTTATGAACCGTATTTATCTGCTAAAACTGGCCTCATTTGAAGGCATCTTCGGTATGGGAGGTGAAGACACAGTCCTTCTGGCTACAGGAATAGGGAGACATGTCACATGGTTTTAAATGAGACATCGAGATCCACTAGGGTCTCTCTTCCCAAATCAATTGTTGCTGTTGTTATTGTTTGTTGTTGTTGTTTTTGGGGGGTGGCTGTGTATGTGAATATAATTAACAAAAATGCAGCGAAGACTGCAAACAGGTGAGCTTATGAGAGGAGTGCACGTGCAGGGTAATTGTGTGGACTCGCCCAAAGATATACTCAGCTCTACTCTCAACTCATAAGTTTTCTGATCTTACTTACTTTTCTCAATAGGCTTTTCTAGTTGAAAGAAGTATTCATCAATAAAAGTTATGAAAATTATAGAACATGAGTGATGGGCGATGAGTTAGCTTATTTATGTCACTTGACAGATGAGTAAACTGAGGTCATAAAATTTTTAGTGGACAAATGAAAATAAAACAAGAAGTATAACCTATCTGAACTCTACTATGAAACCAAGTCTGTGTGAGTTTATGTTCATGAACCAGTTTCCCCGTATCCTAAGGACCTGTGCACTAAATCGCCACAGACTTTTAGTTTGGGAGGCAGATCTAGCCTTGAGAGTTTTTCCAACTATAAATGTATGCTGTTCCCTGTCTCACCCCCACCCCAGCTAGGGAGCAGTCACCCCCTCCTCAGGAGGACATGACAGACTCACAGCAGATCATTAAATACCTAGTGCTAGGCCAACTGAAATCCAACCTGAAGACATATTTTTGATGGCACATTTCTTCTCTACAACCTTGTGGTCATCTCGCCCAGGCTCGCTAAGCCTCAATTAATCCATCTGTAAATTCAGCATAATGATAATGATCTATGCTGAGCCTCCTTCAAAGCACTGTGTTGATAAAAAGCTTAAAAATATAAACCAAAAGACTTTTAAATTTTTCTATCGATGGACTATCAGTGTTAATATTCACACATTATAATATGTATATTAGTAATACTACTATTGTTGATATTAGCACAATGATATTTTCAAGCTATTGTAATAGAATGACTTAAGAAACAGTGCTTAAAATGGCTTAAATCATAGCTATAATTATTTTTAGAAATTAATGCACTAGTCAAATGAATTTCTAAACTGACAAAAATAGGGAAAAATAGTTCTTGTTTTTAAAAAACATAGTGATCATGGATGGTAAAAATAAAGAGAGCTTCAAAACTAAGAGAAATATTTTAAAATATTTTGATTATCCTTGGGGGAACATAGGGAGGAGGGGTTGGATGTTTGATGGAAAAACGTTTCCATCAAAAACAAATCCCCAAAAAATTACCCTGGAAGGCAACCACATTGATTGTCAGTGGTAACCACAGGGTCGGGCAGCATGGTATGTTGGTTACCTAGAATCTGAAGCAAGAATGCCTGTTTTTAATTGCTAATTATGCTGCATATCATGAAATGTTAAGCAAAATACTTAGCTTTTCTGTGGTTTATAAATTGTAAAATGGGGATAATCTAGTTGGATTGTAAGTAAATGTGAAACTATTGCTTCGAACAGGACTTGGCATTGTAAGTATTTATGAAATATATTTCTTAGGATGTTGATGAATTAAGATAGTTCCTATTGATTATCTTTATTTTATCTTGTCTTTAGGCCTACTTTTGGCATTAGAAAAATAAATCTAGTAGCATGTCATCATAACTATACAACATACATTTGTCTTCATAGGTTATATGATCTATAATATTACAAAAGTTGAATGCAGACACAGACCTGAGAATCTATCTGTCTTCTATTAAAAGAAACATTAAGGATATTTAGCAAATTGTAAAACAGTGCCACTCTTCTACTAATTTTGCTTTTTTTCTGGAAATGTATTTTTATGAAAGTATATGCTGCTTATATTAACATACGATGGGTTAATACTGTGAATTTTAATGATTGTTTTTGTATTTTTAACAGCTTTATTTAGGTATAATTCACATACCATACAATTCACCCACTTAAAATGTACAACTCAGTGATTTTTAGTATATTCACAGTCATGAATTTTAATAAATTAATATTTTAAATTTTCACAATTTTAATTTTTAGGATGATGATTATAAATGGATATGACTGGCTTAAACAAAAGCTCCTCAGGGTTGTCTGTAAGTTTTAAGAATGTGAAGGAGCCCTTGAACCAAAAAATTTGAAAACTGCTACATTAGGCTCTGTGTTTAGGCTCCTGGAAATCCATCTGCAGCATGTGTTTTCATGGACTCGCACAAGTCTCTAGAATGGCCCAGAGGTAGGCGCAGCCCCATCCAGCTCCTCCAGCCCCACCTTCTCTGGACAAAGGAGGCAATTGGCTGCTGTGTGTTGCTTCTTCCAGTTCCAGAGCCACCGATGCAACAAATGGACAGGATATGAACCAGGGACCATTGGGGTTCTCTGACTAGAGTCAGTGAAAACATGGATTTGAGTGACATTTTTCAACCAGAGCTTCTGATATTCGAAAGCTGCTGGCAATAATATTTAAAACAGTAGGTAGGCACAGAGAAAAAGTGATGCGGAAGTTTAAATAGTCCATGTGATGATACTCAGAGGTTTAAAAATAACATTTCCATTTTGATGAAAGTGGTTTTTTTTTATGTTTTGTTTCACAAGGTTGAATTATCACATATTTTTCACAAGTAATATACATGCTTTTGTAGGCATTTGGATAGTTTAATAAAATTGCAACAATTAAGTTAGCTTCCTTCGAATTGAGAGACTGCTGGGTTAAAAATTTGGTAGACAGGCCTACCCATGACCTCCCTGATCCGTGGCAGGTCCCTTCTAAACTTTCTGACATCATTAAGGAACCATTCCCACAGAGTCAGCCTGCCTTCCCAAAACCATTCCCTCATTCAAACTCTCTTATATTTGGTTAGTTTTGTCACTAATAATGACCAATACTTGAATGCATGTTTGGTTTCACTCTTGGTGATGGGATTATCAGCCTATGTGTTCTAAGGGGGAGACCCACCTCCCCTCTGCCTCACCCCAGTGTCTTCTTTAGCTCCCAGCCTCCTTTTCAGTCTGCCTTAACCCTGGTCCCTCCCAGATGCTGCTTGGGAGACTGCTGCTGTTCATATCAATTCTGTTCCAGAAACCATGTATGCATTTCCAAAATTTAGGTAAGAAATGGTGAAGAAAGTACGACCCAAGGAAGCGTCCGTTAATTATGGATGCTGAAGTAGGCACCTGGGAAAAACAAAATACCAACTCAAACCCTGAAGAAATGCCACGAATTAACTGAAGGTGTGTCCCTCAATTCAGAATTGAGGCATCGCCAGCTGCCTTTTCAACCAGATGTTCTTGAAGGCACATGGCGTCACTGCTGGGGAGGGACTTCTACTGATTCTCATAATGAACCTATTGAAACATCAGGTGGGGAGTGCTCCAGGTGCGAGATCACATTGCTAAAGAACTGGTAATGAGGGGCAATTCTGCTTGATTTAGTTATTTATATACCTTGTTAAGAGAACCTTCTGCTAAAGACACCCCTCAGAGTCTGAAAACACTGTGTTAAGTAGGTGGACAAAGGGCTTTGATTTTCTCTCTCTTTAGAGAGAAACTAAATGCATAACTCCACAAGCTTGGAACACAATCAGTCAGGTAGCTGAGAGAACATTATCTTTAGTACTGACATTACTACAGGATTCAGGTTTTTATATATTATACATTTGCAATTTTCCATTGACTAGGGTAATTGGCAATTCCAGTGAGCTAACTTAAAAATCTGTTTTTCTCTTTAACTAAAACATAATATAAAATCAGGATCAAATTTCTGTTCTGCAACTGTGGAAATGGCTTATTTCCAGAAATGTTTAGAGAGTATAATAGTTTGTACCCAGATGTAGTTGCAGAACATTCACTGAAAAGTGGTTGTTTTCTTGCATATAATTTCAACTTTCCACCCATGTTAATTGCTCGTGACATTTTGGGTTGTTTTTCAACACTTTAATGAGAACTAAAGCTTCCACGGGAGTATTTTCATATCTCCCATCCAAATAAATCTGGTGTCCCAACTATTGAAGTCTTTGCCAGTCTGTGAGGGAAACCTGACCTCCAATGTGTGGAATAGCAACTAAGTTAGGAAGATATTTTATGTAATTTTTAGCTCTAGGAACACTTGATCACCCAGGTTCTTGTAAGTATAAATTATGAACCTTGCACAGGCATGCTTGTAGAGAGAGTTCATGTCTCTACATCTTGAGTACATTAATGCCTGGGTATAATTTATTATGAGACAAACTAAAACATAAGTTGTATGAAAGCAAATTATTGAAGAAAGCTAAGAGGGCTCCCAGGTGGAGTTGAGGGATGAATCCCTTAGCCTGATGGATACTGAAGAGGGAAAGTCAGTACAATAAATATTGTCTATCAAAATGTGGTCCATAGACCTACAGCATTGGCATCCACTGGGAGCTTGTTCGAACAGAATCTCAGTCCCCATGCCAGATCTACCGAGTCAGTTTAACAATTGTCTCATGTGATTTATATAGACACTGTTAACAAGGAGTTGTGGTGCACCTGTACTCAATTCAGGCTGGCCGAACACTGGCTGGGTACAACTGGCATAATGAATGAAAGAGCTAGGAATCTGGCACTGTTGATGTCCAACATCGGGTACAAGCCAGGCTGGTGTTCCATCTAGACCTTGAAGCTTGAAACTAAAGGTCTCAATGAGTTGGCAAGGTATTGGGGACAAAGGGAGTCAGTGGCAATGGGAAAGAGCTTCCACCCCTGTAGGGGGCACACAATGGCCAAGAACCTGTCAGCTTTTAGTCGTCAAAAGAGGATTTAGAGCAGGGCTATAGTCCAAGATGAATGAGTCATTGCCTATCTCATCAAGACATCGAGTAAAAAAGACATCAAGATAAAAGCAGCCTCAAGACCATAGCGACACAACATGAGTTAGTGCTATAGGAGTCCTAAACACATCAGTGTTTAGTCTTGGGGACCACATTTTAGATCCCCTTCACTGGTGGGAAAGAGCCTTAGAAACCCTTTCATGTTAGGGCTCTCAGGCTCTTCTTAGCTCACAGCCTGGATGATGGGCCTCTAGTACGTCCTAAAAGCTGAGCTGACAGGAGCAATTGTTCCAGCCTCTTCAACCTGAAGTGGAGGGGACAGCATTCTCAATCCAGTGAGTAACAGTACCAAGCAATAGCACCTTTGAGGACAATAGGCTTTCCAGACTGACTGCCTTTTTAATAAATAAAATGGAAAAAAAAATGGTGCAAAATGGTTTAAAATGTGGACAAAATTGGCAGGATTCCATGATAAATATTTATACTTTTAATAGGACCAAAACTATGGTAACAAGCAGTTAGTAGAGCTTGAAATCGGTAAACTCTATTCTACCCAAAGTGATATCCTGATCAATTCTAATACTTTGTGTGTTCTTAAGGAATTATCTTTTAATTTAAGTGACCTTCCCAAGACCATATAGCATTCAGTAAAATGCAGCTTTTTCAAGAAAATTCTGAAAATTTTCTAGTAGATGGTATCTATTGCTTCCCAAAGATTTTGAATGTCACTATGTAGGCATTTGTGAGGTATCGAATATCTTAAGCAGAAAGGTTCCTTTCTTCAGTCACCTATTCATTGAATTACTTACAGGTTCTGGAACCTGCGGGTGAAAATACAGGGATAAAAATTGTTACAAAACAAAGTTTCTTTAGTTCTGATCCCATTCTGCAGGGAACTCTAGCTATTTTCCACTGCCAACAAAATATTTCTGGGAAGCACCAGAGGTCTTATCCTTTGTACTCTGAATAAATCCCATTTGCTGCCATGAATTATGTGACATTTCTTTTTTTTTTTTATGCTCTGGTTGTCTGTGGTCACTGTGTGAATTAATAAGGATAAACAAAGCTTCGGCACTAAACACACCTAAAGATGTAATGGTTCAATAAAATATAGGATTATTTATTTCTCCATAATGTAGTACAGAGAGGTTGTAGGTAAAGCAGGGCAGGAAAATAGGAGCTCTCTCCACATAATTACTCCGGGATTCTAGAGCTTTGTCATCTTGAACATGTGATTTTTAAGGTCTTCCTGAGGGTTACCAGTTCAATCAGCCAAATTGAGAAGAGAATAGCACTGAGTATATGTGGGAGGTTTTCTGGGGCCAGGCCTGGATATTGTGTGGATGATGTCTTCCACATTTGTTTGACTAGAGCTCAGTCTTATGGTAAACAATTTCTAGGCAGGGAAGGAATATAATTTGCCTTGTGTGCAGAAAGGAGAAAAAAATGTGTTTTCCATGGGCAACTAGTATTCTCTGTGATACTTTCAATGTCCTAAATAGAAGCCATGGTACCAACACCTAGCAGAGGCAGCCACTGCCACTCCTGCTGCTGCTTGTGTCCATGAGGCCACTTCCCCTGCCGACACTCACCAGCTAAGACTATGATGTCCACTGTCAGTGAAAAGGTGACTCCCATGCAGCTATCTATGCTGTTGACACCAAGCTTCTACAAGGTTCTGCTGAGCTTTTGGAGACTGGAGAAACAGATCATTGAATTTCCATTGCTGTTTTACTGAAGATCTCTTGCCTAGACACAGATTCAAGCATGTAAATCTTTGGGGATTTGGCATAGAGAGGGTCTTAAACCTATAAAAATGTTCTGTGTTACACTCTAAATCATTCTTTCTTTCTAATGCTTGGATGAAGCGGCTTTGGCTCAGACTTCGACCGCTGCTTAATATCTTCTAGGCATTTGAAGAGCTTATGGTCCAGTGGGACTGATTGTTGTTGCATATGCAAGAAATTGTAAAATCAAGTCTCATTTTTCTACTGTTTCCTCTTCCTTTATTATTTCCTCATCCTCTTCTCTTAGTTTGCTTGAATTCTGCTACCAATTTGACTCTTCTCTATAACTCTTCTGTTTGCATTGTCTGTAGATGTAAGATCCCAGTGTTATGACCAAGGCCAACCTGGTCACATAGAGTAGTAAGAGTAGTAACCCAAGAATATATAAGGAAAATACTATACTGAAGGGTCTGTGGAAGTTCGTTGTCCAGTGAGAACTGACTGAAGGCATAATATTGTTCTAGTTGAACAGATCAGTGTTAGTCAGGTATGTGACAACAAAGCTGTAGTTGATTCTGACAAACAAATGTTCCTTATAGCTTGACCTCATGAGATTATTGTGTAAATGTCACAGTCAATATTTGCATTTGATTATAGGAGCCCTCTTTATTTATAAAGAAGAAGCATGCTCTAGTGGGAATACTTCACTAAGAGTCAGAAATCTAAGTTCAAGTTACTATTGATCCCACTTCCTGTGTGACCTTGAATGGTTCATTAACATTTCTTGGATATTTTTAATGTAAAAATGTTAGAAATAACACCTACCTGGCAGACTTGATTTAAGGATGAAATGTGATACTATATATGAAGGATTTAGCATAATGGTCCATTATAATCTCTGTTATTGATGATCAATGATTTGAAAAATAGATAAAAAGATATCAGAAGGGGCCTCTGTTTTTGTCTTTTATTATCCCATGTTAAAAAAAAAAAGACTGGCAGGTATTGGATATTATATATAATTATATATTGAATTATGTAGTGAATGTTATATATTGAATATATATATTTTTTTTAATAAGAGTATGAGTTATTTAAATTTATTTCCAATTCTGATGGGTCTACCATGAAATTAATAAACTTTTAATTTACAAGTCTTTTTAGATATTAAAAGAGTATTTTTCAAGATTTTTAAAGATCCAGACTTCTTGAGTAGATGAATTTTATTCCAGAACTGGTGTTTGTTTTATGCTAGACTCAGTACATATTTGATTTATCCTCAGGTTGTTTATCTGGGGCTTTACGGAATCATAGCTGGGTGGAAAAACACTTCTTGGAAAACTGATTTTCCAACTAAGAAACCCAAAGTGATGGATTGCTAGAATAATGTCAGTAATATATACTGAGAATATGAAGAAGATGTATGGCCCCTTGAAGATGAATTTGGATTTGTAAAAAGTGGACCTGTATTTTATTAACTTTCTGTGTATAAGAAAACTCAGAATATAATACCATTTCTACACAAATTCATGGTAGTCCAAGTCTTGCCTAGCCAATTTTAATATTGTACTATAAACAATCTAAGGCATATCAGGGTAGTAAATTCTTTCTTCCCCAGTCCAGGAAAGTATTGTTCCCATAACAAGTTATGATTACTAGAGCAAAAGTACTAGAGCAAAAAGGATGTCACAAAAACCAAGTTTACCATTAACATTTTAAGCTGCTAATAAAATGCATCAGTACAAGTATTTAAATAGTTCTATTGTTAATAGTTAATTTCTAAAAATATCCCTCATATATACTAATATTATTTAAAGATAATAATTACTACAAAAATAGGTAAGGCTACTATTATTCTTATATCTGTGAATACATTAGTTTATTTAATTATAACACCCATTTGAGATATATGCTATTTAATCCCATTTTGCAGAAGAGAAAGGTGAAGAGGGAGGTAATGTAGTGGGTTCTATAGCAGGTAAAGTGTTGCAGCTGGAATGCAAATCCAGGAAGTCTGACTCCAGAACCTGAGCTCTGGATCTTGATGCTGTCCTGCCTTATTTATGCACTAGGATGTATATACGTTTTATATGATTTTCTCTTTCTTTAACTAATATTTATAATGATTTCAAATCAAAATGATATAAGCGAAGCATATAAAAAGTGAGGCATAGCAGTTTGAAGAGCCATTGGTGCATAAAAATTGGCTCAATCTTAAAGCACGGAAGAAAGAGTGGTCTTTGGAAATATGAATATATAATCAGTCATCTTCATCAACAACACCATCATGTATTCCATACATTTTTCAAAACATTTCTTGGGTAGAATCTGTCCTCTAGGAACACATAATTATGAACAGCAATAGCAGCAGTCTGATGTTGTGTGTCCTGTCTGCTCAGTCTTGTGCTCGGTGGTATAGGGCATGATCCTTTCCCAGAAATGTGATAGCCACTGCCCTTGAGGTGATAATAAGCACAGGCCAGCATTGAGTGTGGTACATGAGAGCAAAGCGTTAAGGAGAAATGAGCTCAGTGTTAATATTTTGGTAATGCCCAACGTCTAATCCTCTTAAGGCTTACACTGATGGGGGTGCCTAATACCTCTGTGTATATCCAAGTTTCCCATGCCAGATCAGGTCTTCTCTCTATAGAAAAGAGCTGGAAGTCAAGGAATTGGTCAAGGAGACTTGGGACACTGGTGAACAAAAAGCAAATCCAGCAATGGATTCATCAAAATACAAGACTGAAAAGAATGAACCAGAAGTCTATGAGACCAGAGGATAGGTAGAGTTCAGATTAGGTACGTATAATAATGTGGGAGTAGGTCGAGATTATCCTTATGGAATACTAACACATCCTTCTAATGTCAAGATGGTAAACTCCCACCAGGAAAACTAGAAAGTCTTAAGAGGCAGGCCTCTTTCAGACAGGTGGGATTTAGGTATATAAAGGAGAAATCAGAGGAAACTATGGACAAGATGTTAACATGGGCCAAGACTGGAAGGCAGAGTTTCCATAGCACTTTTACCACATCTTTGAAGCAATGCAAAGATCAGGCACTGGGCAGTCATTTATTATATGCCCCACGGTGGTTATCTTCACATTTTATGTACATGTCATACATCAAGACACACATCAGAAATCCTATTAAAGATGATTCAGAGACACACTTTACAATAGCTAGAAAACCTGGTTCTCTCACTCTCTCTCTCTCTCTCTCTCTCTGTTTCTCTTTGGCTGAGGACATAAAGAGGACTTTTTAAAATAAATGACTTGCTGTACTTCATGGTGAACACATTACTCACTCACTTTTGAAAATGCCTTCATGTCTGTGACCATACCACCATGAATGCGCCCAACTTCTGAAAATGCCTTCAGCTGAGCAGAACATTGGCCACAAAATTTTATCCTAGTGCCTTAATGGTCCCCCAAAGAATGTTTTCTTATTGGTTGTGCAAGAATTGTTGAAGCAAATATTAATTGCCTCATGTTTGTTTTCTCCTTTCTCCTCTTCCTGTAGGACCATATCTTAGATCTCTGTCCCCACTAGACTCCTGAACCACTTGTCTTAAGCCCATTGAGACCACGCATACAAAATATGGACAGATCCAGTTTGAGGGACACTTACACTACATTTTTCCAAATATTTTCTGTGTTTTTTACAGTTCTTTCTTACATCTAGCTAGATGGCTAGATCTTAGTTATAACATCTTCCTCAATTCCTAGATCTTACAAAATGTACAATTTCTCTACCCCTGGCCCTCAGGACTTCTTCTTGGACCCAGGTATGTACTTACTTTCTGGCTTCATCTGGTTTTGCACATTCTTGTTTAATAAAGTGTCTTTGGAACCTACCATGATCAGCATCCCTCAAAAAGCCTGCCTTTGATATCTTTGACAATAGAAAAATGATTGGGTGAAAGAAACACCCAATTTATTTTGCATGACTCTAAAGTTTATGCATAGCTGCTCTAGGTAAACAATAGTTTCTTCTCATTGTAAAGAAATCTTCAAACTCAGCTAATTGATCATGGAACAGATCTCCCATGTGTAGTAAAAATCACTATGGAAGGGTTGATGCTTTGAGAGGATCACTTAAACTATGAGATGCTGTGATAAATATATTCTAGAGCTACTATAGCTTGTATATTATCTCTTGTTATCCAATTAGACACAATACTGGTTAGAACCTGAATTGCCATAGTTTTGGGGCTTAGCCTTCTAGCTCTGTCTGATTGCTCTAGATAGAATATAAGATCCCTGAGAATAGGACTCTTGCCTTATAAAACAGTGTTGCACAATGTATTATGTTGAAAATAAGTTAGAATTTTAAGTCATGTTAGTTCAGCTTGAATTCTACTTCACTAGTTGTTTGACTTTGGGCAAGTCATTTAACCTCTATTAGAGTCACGTGCCAATTAGAGACACTCTTTGTTTCTTTAAGTTTCCAAATTGTTGAGAGGCTCAAATGAGAAAATGGTGTCAATATGGTTTATTAATTTTGTATTATTAGTATTATCATTGTTATTATGACTTTCTGGCATAGAAGGAATGTAAGCACTTAATAAAGTAACATATGGGTGAAGTAATGAATGAGCGGTATTCCAATCATACTTATGTTTGAATATATATGGCATCCCTGGTTTCCTAGGCTTGATTATAATAAATATGCTACCCCTCCAGAGAGTCTCAGACAATCAGTAAGAGACTGAGACACTGAAGCAGCTTCAGGAGCCTCCAACAGCAAGTGACTGCCATTGCTCCACCTGGTGCTTGAATAACGAGAAATTGGCCCAGTGTAGAATTGGAAATGAAGGAGTACCAGGCTTCTTCTTTCAGGGAGATTCATGATTGGCAGTTGTATCAGAGCAGGGAATAATGAGTAGAAGGGAGATTTAGATGAGGCAGCCATGTGAGATCTGCAGAGTCTTCAGGAAACTTCAGTGTCTGAAAAGTGGCCACTTTCTGTTGCTTGAGGTGGGAGGGGAAGGTTTGGCTCGCCGGGCTCATTTTGGTCAGGAGGAGTCTTAGACGGAGGAAAAATTCTAGCCGAGAGAAAAATACGTTCAGCAGTCCCTGGTGAGCATATGCATTGGACAACTTACTCAACTACAGGCCACACAGAACAAAGCAAAACATTTTAGGAGTTTGTTTTTATCTGTTAAAATAAATTCAGCCCACATATCCTCTGCTCTGCCTCTCCCCATAAATACCCATCCTCACTGGAGGATGGAAGACAATCAGAGAACAGAGGTCATTGTGCTACAATGCAAATCTGACAGTGTGTCTTGCTTTGAGAAGACAATGGCAATGCTCCAAAGGAAGAGACTACAAAAGTGAAAATATAAATATATTCCATGATTTCAAATTCCATTGTTTCCAGGTTCCTTTGCTTCCTCCAATTATCTGTCTGTTATTTTTGAGGAAGGCTGCACGGTGCCTTTACTTGTTATTGAATTTATACTTTACATTTCTTGACATTCTTTTCCCCCACAGTTTTTCTAATACCAGCAGTCTATCATCTTTCAACACTTTTGGCTTTGTTTCTCTGCATGGTCTTCTCCCTTTCTATCTCCTTTACCATATGAGTTTTAATGAAACCAATTTGCAGTATTGATTTTCAAGTCTTAATTTATAAGGATAAGAGGGATCTTACCCAAATCTTAAGCAACCTTAAAGAAAGAGAAGGAAATGTCCACATGTGCATAGGTTTATGTGTGTCTCTTTGCATGTGAGGGAGGAGTCAGGTAATCCAGAGATAGAGTGAATCGAGGAAAGATTTGACAATGTATGTGGGACTAGCATGACAAGAAGGTAAATGTAAGTTTACGGTAGATAACCATTTCCATGGGATGTATTAGAACAAATGCAAAATTTCAGAACAAATAGCATAGAACCCTTCCATGGTTCTTAAAACTCCTTGCATGTTTCTAGCATTAAACAAACAAATAAATGAAAAAACAGAAATTAGCTTTTAAAAGGTGGAGGAGGGGAGGTGTGAAGAGGTTTATATGTATGAAAAAGTTGCGTTGTGGAGTAGGTGGTTGCTTGGCCCTTGCCCTGAAGGCCAGAAAGGGGGGCTTCAACAGGACCGCTCTCTGAATGTCCCCACTAGATACGTGGCCCCTGTGGTGAGGGGCCATGGGGGATTAGTGGCTGACTTACCTTTGAGAATGCTAATGTAGACCTTGACACCAGGATACAGGGCTAATTGCAAGTGAGAAGTCACTGCAGTTGCTTCTGATGATGGGGCAAAGGTTCATGAACTTCATGCCAGTTATAAAACTCCACCTTATCAGCCCAGGGTTGCTTTAACATAAATTCTCTTCAAGAGGCAGCCAGCCAGCCAGCCAGAGAGAATTCCAGCAGTAACACACTAGGAAATAAGTGCCAGGGGCAGAAGTTCTGGGGAGTTGGAGAAAGGCAGATTCAGAAGAAGCATTTCCTACATCATGGAAAGGCAGAGGGCTTGGCCGGAAAACCTACAAAGGACTTAGGGAATATGCTACAGAAGAATGAGTCAGCTTTGAAAAATCTATTGGCAGTATCTGCCAAGTTCATGGTATCTCACCATCCCCTGCTCACCCAGCCTCTCCTCTTTCATCTTAACCCTGCTGGTGTCAGAATGTGCATAAAAAGCAGCTACGGAGTGAGAGAGATGGGGAGCGAAAGGAGAGGATGACAGGGAGGAAGGGGTCAGCTGGATTTATGCGCTAGTTATTTCCTGGAATCAATATGGCTTGATAATTGATTAGATGTGGGAACTAAGAAATGGAAGGACAGGGGCGGCATGCAGATGTCTACTTTGGGCCATTGGTAGGTGTTGATTCCATCCATCACACTGAGAGAGGAGCAGGTTTGAAGAGGAAGATAGTGTGTTTGGCTCACGTTGAGTTTGAACTGCTGGAGGATGATATCCAACAGGATGTATACTCTGCCTTACTGAGTCATTTAAAGAGCCAATGATTATTGAAAGCCACCAGAATGAATAGAATCACCCGGAGAGAAAGTAAACAGTAAACAAAGGAAAGGCTCTGCCGAACCCAGGGAAGTTCTTCATGTAAGTTGTGGGAAGAAAAGGTGTGAATAAGTGAGATGAGGACAGTAAGAGCCAAACAAAACCAAAGCAGGGGATGGTGGTATCAACTCTGCAAAAATTTTACAGCAATGGGTAGAAGGACCAAAGACTTCTTAGCTACAGAGGAAAACAGAGAGACTAAAGATGACTCAAATGCTTTCAGTGGTATGGAGTGGGGAGAAAATGGAATAATATTGGCACCCACTGTCAAGGGTGGAAAGATAATGCCGGGAGCCAGAGTGGGGAAAAAAATGATTATTTCTCCCCTTGGCATATGGTGTTTGCACTGATGGTGGATATTATCTATATAATATCTGTATCTATAAAATATGTCTATATTTTTATAGCCACAAATTATGTACATACAGGTCTGGGCTCCTGGGTGATTAGAAGTGGAGGCAGTTTTCTTCATAAAGTCTTCCAACTTTTGTCACCTACTTCATGTACTTTGCTGCTAAATTGTGTTTCTTTTGCTTTTTATCTCTTTTCTCATGTGCTTTTAAAAGCTACTTGCTTTAATCTGTGATAGTAGCCTTACAATGTACTTTATAATGCATGTATCTTGATGATAAGGTATGATTTGTGGTCTTTCCGGGGCCTGCACATGAATCTCCAAGTGCTATGCTATGTTACTAAAGTGGTCTGAGTCATTATGACTGGAAATTATATAAATTTTTCATTTTTATAGACAGGTCTGAACAACCTGACAGTTTTTTTTTTAATTTTACTCAAAATTAAAGATCTTATCAAATTAGCACACACCCCAATTATCTCTTTCAGGTAGATAAATCTGTACAGTACTCCTAGGAGACTATGGATGTACTGTCTGCAAATGAGTCATCAAATTAAGTTTATTGGAGGCAGTTGTGTGGAATAAGTTATGACCCTTTTCTGCGTGGTGTGGGGTTCACAGGGAAGGAAAACAAATAAGCCACAACTGGGAGAAGGTGAATATGTGCTCCAAGGTTGTGCATGTGGAATTGAAAGTTTCTTCTAAATTCTTAGGTTCTTCAAGTAGTCCCTGTGTCTTGGGCACACAACATTTAGAAGTTTGATAGAAAAGATAAAGCCCTCCATGGAGTAGCAAGAGAACCAGGCAAATGTAGTGTTACAGAGGCCAAGAGAAGACAATTTCAATGTGGATGGATGGATGAATGGATGGATACGTAGATGGATAAAAGGATGGAGTGATTATCTATATCAAATTGTGCTTAGAAAAAAGAACAGAGAAGTGACCATTTGCTTTGAAAACTATTGCCTCTGGTGACTTTGTTAAGAGCCATTATATTGGAGTCGTGAGCATGACCGCTCAACTGAAAATGGTAAGAAGAAAACCGAAGGGCAGGAAGTACAACAAGGAACATGTGCAAATTAATGAGGGAGTTTTCTAAGAAGGAGAATGAAGATAGTGTCATATATACACATAGAACAAAAGGGAATGTGTGGGCTTCAAAAGGAATACACATCATCATTCATTTTAATAAGAGGAAAAGAAAAGATGGTAGGTAGAGACGTATGCAAGTTGGTAGAATTGGTGGTGGAAAGGTGAGAAAATTCTCACCAGACTCTTTTCCTAGTGATGGATGCAGCTAGGTCATTAGCAGAGAGTAGAGAAGGTAGCGGCTGGAGATTTGAGGAGGG
>RJWJ010030823.1:0-19645 GCA_004363605.1 Indri indri | reverse complement strand
TTTTTTTTTTTTTTTTGAGATGGGGTCTCACTCTGTCACCCAGGCTAGAGTGGGTGCCTGGGTACCACCCAGGCAGTGGTACCATCATAGCTTACTGCAGCCTTGAACTCCTGGGCTCAAGCAATCCTTCTGCCTCAGCCTCCCAAGTAGCTGGGACTACAAGCACACACCACAGTGCCCAACTAATTTTTTTTTTTTTTTTTAATTTTTTGTAGAGATGGGGTCTCACTCTGTTGTCTAGGCTCGTGTCGAACTCCTGGGCTCAAGCAATCCTTCCGCCTTGGCTTTCCAAAGTGCTGGGATTATAAGCATGAGCCACCCCGCCCAGCCTATAGTACCTTAATTTTCACTGCAATATAATTTCATAAATGGTGTCAGAGAGTACAATGGTGAGAAGCAGTTTGAATTCAATACAAAGGACATATATATGCTTAAAGAATAAAATTCTGAATTCAGCCATATTCCAAAAATATCTACGTACTAAACTAAACCAAACCAATCAAACAATTACAAAGAAGACAAATCAAAACCAAAGAATAAAAGAACATTGGTTAATTCTCTTCCGTAGTCACAGGATTGTGTTTTAGGCTGCGATGTATACAAATATTTATTAAGTGAACTCCTTGGATTAAAATCTCAGCTGGGAATTTTGAAATTATATCCCATAGGAGAACTTTGATGAGTCTTCCTTCCCTACAACCCATACTAAAATTTCCTTTCTAAACAGAATATTTGAAACGTTTTTTTTTACCCTTTTATCCAAATATGGAAAGAAAACATCTCAGGTTGTTAGAAAAGGGAAATCTCTGTCCTAAATAGATTATAACCTAGCAGTGGGATATACTTTTGCTATTTTCTGAAAATAGGAAAAGATCATGATAAGTGGATTAATGCTCTTTTAGTCACCGTTGGATGAGTCATGTCCATGAAATGAAAAGTGAACAACAGGTACTGCCAGCTGAGAGGCAATGGGATGGAAAAATCCCTTATTTTAAAACCTCAGGCTTTTGCAAGCCACATAATAAAAATCTGCTCTATTGAGTCACTGACCCTCAGGAATAGATACAGAATAAGATTTTGTTTTTAAATGAGGAAAGGAGGTAAGAGCAAATATTATTCTAAGCAAAAATCTAGGAATAACCCCATTTTGATTTAATATGTCATTTGACATTTTTGAATTTAAATTTTCCTCATCTATAAAATGAAAACTGAAACAGGTAATCCCAGGCTAAAATTATGTACCACTATGGTTTTTATTTGACAAAGATGGTGCCTAATTCTACTTTAAATAGCACTGATTTTGCAATTTAGATTTTCATTGTAATACAT
Organism: Indri indri; assembly: GCA_004363605.1. Classification (NCBI taxonomy): domain Eukaryota; kingdom Metazoa; phylum Chordata; class Mammalia; order Primates; family Indriidae; genus Indri; species Indri indri. Next base: position 18,316 of record RJWJ010030823.1, on the reverse strand, counting down.
TCTTTTGTTGATGTATCCATCAAGCATGTATTATGTTTTACATGGGTAGTAGGTACAATGGAGACTGAGAGATTAAAATCATTCATAATAACCGAGCCCCTTAGCACTGTTAAGTGTCTTGCATGGATTATTTCATTTATTCCTAACAAATAGTTCCTATTATCATCCCTATTTAACAGATGAGGAGACTGATGTCTCAGGATGGTTAAGAAACTGTCCGTTGTGCTATTCTATCTCTCCTTGTTTTGCTGAAAACATGCTCTCCATATACAAATCATCCAGAGAACAAGTCTGAGGGTGTAATACAGAAATTTGCACTTTTGATTATGAGTAGTCGACTGAAGATATTTAAATGCTGAAGGAATTCGAAGAATTCCTGCCGTGGGGTGCAGATGGTTGCAGAGAGCTTCCCTGCACGAGTAAAGAAGTTACTGCCTTAGACAGGTAACAAGCAGTGATGATTTTATGCCTAAAATGCTGGCTCTAGCTCTAAGCTTACACATCAAACTTATGAGTGTAGAGTCAAATGCCCAGGCTCCAGTCCCTAAAAACATCTTGTCTCCCTATCTCCTGACAACTTCTGGGCAAGCAGCAAGGAGTTGGCACATACCCCAAAGCCTAGAGCCATTTGAAATTCTGGCTCACAGTTTTGAATGACATTTGTTTCCTAAAGAAACGTTCATCTCTTTATGCACATGTAGGGATCTGGGATAGAATTTTTATTATTGGTAAACTCAGCTGCCTGTTAACCAAGGACCAGAGAAGTTCCCTAAGTAAAGACTTATGTTGGTTGTGTTGTTACTGTGCTGTGTGTGTTGCTGTGCTGAATGCTGCTAATTCATTAACTTAGCACTTGTCGCCGATTCATGTTCTGATCCCTGAAGTAGCAAGAATCAATGCAAAGTAAGTCATGCACCGTACACACACCAAGAGAGGTCTCCTTGGGACTAGAGAAGATTAAACTAAAGAGGTTCAAAATCTCATTAGCTACTTTGTTTTCTCAAAGTGTGTGTTTGTTCAGCACTCCTGTTTTCTGTGTTGTGAATTCTGATGCTTTTTACTTTATTAATTTCCTTAAATTTGAATACAAACACTGTACACAAATAAACAGATGGCTTCTTGCAAAACAAACTGTCTCCCCTTCTTTGGTTTTAATTCATCAAAATCAGGAAGAACCTATATTTATGACTTTTATTCTGAAGAGTTGCTTCAGCTATTGTTCTGTGCACAGAACTCTCAAAGGCAATTAGAACTCGAGATGTGAATTGATGGCTGAATTTGGATGTAATTAAATAGCAACAATAAATGGGACCAACAACACTCCTAAACGTCCCTACTTGTGGTTAGTTCATGCTACAGAGAATGATAAGTCTAGAACTTCAGAGGACTAATACTTAAAAATACATATTTACCATGCCGCTTAATCCTCCTAGAGTATAAAAAGAATTCTTTTATTTTCTATAGTCTTTTCTGTAATGTACAGATGACAGAAGATAAACTCAGTGCTTTGTTGTAAAGATTGTAACAACCATGAAGTTGTTAATAACCTCTCAGTTAATAATCATAACAATTAGATACATAAATTACAACACTTATCTAAGCCATGTGATATTCCATCTTTCACTATTGGTGGAAAGACTTTCTGATTTGTAGCTCTTATTATTTGTAAAACAAGCACTTTGGGGTCCATAGGATAGGAATTCCATTGTGATGCTGCTTTCCCTATACCATACCAATGCTTTATTTTAGTTTATAATTTTTTCACCTTTTATTCACAGTGTCAAGGTATTCACTTGTTGCCTATTGGGAAAATATTTAATGTATATTTTAGTCATCTTCATTCATGGAAGGAGACACATCCCTTCTGTTAGCAAATTTCTTGACTGTAAATGGTTTTGATGGTAACTTTCAGTAGTGTTGTGTCTTCTTTTTTAAAAAATTAATATTTATAAGGAGAATTTAAAAAATGGAAATTCTTCAAAGGCCTGGAGCTAGTCAAAGAGTTGATGCCAAGCTCACCTCAAATGACAGAAGAAGTCTGGACAGAGAACTATTTTTAATGATAGTTAAATGCTACAGCAAAGACTGATAATTAATGATGACAATAATCCTGGAAGTAGCATCTCCAGGGATGAATTTTGGCACTTATAGTTCAACCCATTTTTTCAATAAAGATAAAATCCATGCCAGATAAACTGTACTTATCAATTCTGCATAAAATACACATCTAAAAAGAATACCCTAAACATTAGGTGAGAATCAAGATTCACAGTGATTTCAAGCAGGACCAACTTTTTCATCTAGGATGAGATTTAATAGGGATAAAGGCAAAAAGATACACTAAAAGAAAATCAGCTACAAAGGTACACACTGGGGGATTTGCAGTTCACGTGGATATAACTTGGACATTTCAGTCGCCAAGGGGTCCGTGTAGCTGCCAAGGAACAATAACACAATCTTAGGTTGCATTAATAACATGTGGTGTTCCAGTTTAGAGAGGTAATAATTTGGTTTTATTTTTCATTAGCCAGACCACAGCTTACTAGGAACATGGTTTGGATTCATTGACAGATTAATACACCTGAGTTAGTGAAGGATATAATAAATCTGTAACAGCTAAATAACTGAAAGTATTTGGCATGAAAAAGAGAAATTAAGAGAGACATGCTAGTGGTTTTCAAATATGTAAAGGGTCTGTCTCTATTTCTGTGCCAATACCATGCTGTTTTGGTTAATGTAGCCTTGTAGTATAGTTTGAAGTCTGATAATGTGATGCTTCCAGATTTGTTCTTTTTGCTTAAGATTGCATTGGCTATTCAGGCTCTTTTCTGGTTCCAAACAAAGTGTGGAATTATTTTTTCTAGATCTGTGAAATATGACATTGGTATTTTGATGGGGATTGTATTGAATCTGTAAATCACTTTGGGTAGTATGGACATTTTAACAATGTTGATTCTACCAATCTATAAGCATGATATATTTTTCCATTTGTTTGTGTTATCTGTGATTTCTTTTCTGTTTCATAGTCCTTTTTGTAGAGATCTTTCACCTCCTTGGTTACGTATATTCCTAGGTATTTTATTTTCTTTGTAGCTATTGTTAATGGTATTGAGTCTTTGATTGGACTCTCAGCTTGGCTGTTATTGGTGTATAGAAATGCTAGTGATTTGTGTGTATTGATTTTGTAACCTGAGACTTGGCTGAATTTATTTATCATTTCCAGGAGTCTCTTGGTGGAGTCTTCGGGGTTTTCTAGATATAAGATCATATCATCAGCAAAAAGTGATAGTTTGACCTCCTTTTTCCTGATTTGAATACCCTTTATTTCTTTCTCTTGCCTGATTACTCTGGCTAGGACTCCCAGCACTGTGTTGAATAACAGTGGCAATAGTGCACACACTTGTCTTGTTCCAGTTCTCAGTGGGAATGCTTTCAACTTTTCTCCATTTAGTATGATGTTGGCTGTGGGTTTGTCATAAATGGCTTTTATAATTTTGAGATATAACATGTTCCTTCTATGCCTAGTTTGTCAATGGTTTTTAACATGAAACGGTGTTGGATTTTGTTAGATGCTTTTTCTGCATCTATTAAAATGATGATCATCTGGTCTTTGTTTTTGCTTCCGTTTATGTGCTGAATCACATTTATAGATGTATACTTGTTGAACCATTCTTGTATCCCTGGGATGAAGCCCACTTGCTCATGGGGGATTATTTTCTTGATGTGCTGTTGAATTTGGTTTGCTAGTATTTTATTGAGGATTTTTGCATCCACATTTATAAAGGATATTGGTCTATAGTTTTCTTTTTTTGTTTTGTCCTTTCCTGGCTTTGGTATCAAGGTGATACTGGCTTTGTAGAATGAGCTGGGAAGGATTCCCTCCTTCATTATGGAATAATTTCTACTGTATGGGTACCAGCTCTTCTTTGTAGGCCTGGTAAAATTCAGTTGTGAGTCCATTTGGTCTGGGGCTTTGTTTTCTTTGGAAGATTTTTTATTACTGCTTCAATCTTGCTGCTCATTATTGGTCTATTCAGGTGTTCTATTTCTTCCTGATTGAGTCTTGGGAGGTTGTGTGTTTCCAGGAATTTTTCCATTTCCTCTACATTACAGAGTTTGTGCATAGAGATTTTCATAGCATTGGCAGATGATATTTGGTGTTTCTGTGGTATCAGTTGTAATATCTCCTTTTCCATTTCTCATTGAGCTTATTTGGGTCCTTTCTCTTCTATTGTTGGTTAATCTAACAAGATGTCTATCAATTTTGTTTATCTTTTCAAAGAACTTTTTATTTCATCGATCATTTGTATTGTTTCTTGTTTTCCATTTTGTTTACTTCTGCTCTGACCTTAGTTATTTCTTTTCTTCTGCTGACTTTGGGTTTGGTCTGCTCTTGTTAAAATGCCCATACTACCCAAAGTGATTTGCAGATTCAATGCAATCTCCATCAAAATACCAATGTCATATTTCACGGATCTAGAAAAAATAATTCTACACTTTGTTTGGAAACAGAAAAGAGCCCATATAGCCAAAGCAATCTTAAGCAAAAAGAACATAACTGAAGGCATCAATTTGCGAGACTTCAAACTATACTACAAGGTTATAGTACCCAAAACAGCATGGTATTGGCACAAAAATAGAGACCTAGACTAATGGAACAGAATGGAGAACCCAGAGATAAAACTATCCACATACAGCCAAGTGATCTTTGACAAAGCAGACAACAATACACACTGGAGAAAAGAAGCCTTATTCAATAAATGGGGCTGGGAAAATTGGATAGCCATATTCAGAAGAATGAAACAGGATCCATGTCTCTCAACGCTCACAAAAATTAATTCAAGATGGATAAAAGACTCAAATGTAAGGCACAAAACCACAAGAATTCTACAAGAAAATGTAGGGAAAAGCTCTTCTGTAATAGATATTGGCCTAGGCAAAGAATTTATGAAGAGGACCCCAATGGCAATCACAACAACAACAAAAATAAATAAATCTGACCTGATTAAACTAAAAAGCTTCTGCACAGATAAGGAAATAATCAACAGAACAAATAGACAACCTACAGAATGGGAGAAAATATTCACAAGCTATACATCCAAGAAAGGGCTAATAACCAGAATCTACAAAGAACTTAAGCAAATCAGCAAGAAAAAAACAAACAACCCCATTAAAAATGGGTAAAAGACATGAACAGAAGCTTTACAAAAGAAGATAAACAAATGGCCAATAAACATATGAAAAAAATGCTCAACATCACTGATCATCAGGGAAATGCAAATTAAAACCACAATGAGATATCACCTTACCCCAGTTAGAATGGCTTTTATTAAAAAGTCCAAAAAAATAGATACTGGTGTGGATGCAGAGAGAAAGGAATGCTTAGACACTCTTGGTGGGACTGCAAATTAGCACAACTTCTATAGAAAACGGTATAGAGATTCCTCAAAGAACTAAAAGTAGGTGTACCATTTGGTCCAGCAATCCCAGTACTGTGTATTTACCCAAAGGAAAAGAAATCATTTTATCAAAAGACACCTGCACTGGAATGTTTATTGCAGCACAATTCACAATTGCAAAGATGTGGAAAGAATCCAAGTGCCCATAATTCATGATTGGATTAACAAAATGTGGTATATGTATACCATGGAGTATTATTCAGCCATAAAAAAAGGATGGATTAATGCCTTTTGCAACAATTTGGATGAAACTGGAGACCATTATCCTAAGTGAAGTATCTAAAGAATGGAAACACAAACACCACATATAGTTTCTATTCAGTCTGAACTAACTGATGAGCACATAAGTGCACAGAGGGAAGAAAAACTCAGTGGAAATCAAGGAGTGGGGGGAAGAAGAGGGGATGGGTGAAAACTTACCTAATTGGTGCAATGAACACTATCTGGGCAATGGGCACTCTTATAACCCTGAGTCAAGCATTACAAAAGCTATCCATGTAACTAAAAATATTTGTACCCCTGTAATATTTTGAAATAAATAAATAAAGTAAAAAACAATAAACAAAAAAAGATCTGAAATCTAGGTAGAATTTTATTTGTTTGCCCTACTTCCCTGGCAAGGAGCCAGGAGCCTAGATCCAGGCCCTAACTTTAGGCATAAACTTTAACTGCCAAAATATCATAATGAAATAAAATATATTGAGTTTATCATCCTCTAGATAATATCAGACATCTATATAATTGGTTTGTTTCTAAATATCTACTTTGGTTATAATTATTACTTTTTTGGAAATCATTTAGAGATTTGATTTCTTTTAGACATGTTTACTTTTCACTAAGATTTATTTTCTATTGAGTAGTTTTGATCATGAATTGAGAATTTTTTAAGATTTTAAAACAAACATACATTATTTTTCTCAATAGCATCCTTATTTATCTTACTTCTCTTTTTGTTAAAACAATTAAAATGTGACTTCGTTATATGAAGAAGGGAAGAGGAACCAACAGGAAAAAGAACAATAATTTCATCTTGGCAAAAGTCAAGTAAATCTTCCCTTTTCAGTGGCGGAAATAACACAGCAATGGCACAGGGCACCTTCGTGAGTTGAGGTTTTTAATTGATTCATGCTGAAAAGCACTGCCACGTAGTATTGTGACCTGGTTCTCTGAACGAGTTGTGCAACTTGACAAATGACATCAGAAGAAAACACAAGGCAAATTCTGACCCCAGTGCAATTGAGCACAGACTGGAGCCTTCTGTAAAGCAATTTACAAATCGCCCCTGAGCAGAATGCTTACCGATCTATTTTCAAGGACTGGGGAAAAAACAGAAAGCAGAGCTGTTTAATAAGGTTGACTGCCACAAATGGAAACTGCTATGCACAAGCCAATTGAGGGTGCCCAAGTGTAGGTACTTGGGAAACAAGCAGCCAAATGATAATCAAAGTTATTAGATTTGCCTGGTCAAAATGTGTAGCATAAAGCACCTATTTAATTATGATGACTGTTCTAATGACACCCAAACGCTCCTGATTGCCTCCCAAGTCTCTAACTTGGTTACAAGTATTAATAAGGAGTTTTTTGTTTATTTGTTTTTAATAAGCAAGGTATAATTTGTCTTAAAATCATTCATGGTCAACTTGTTTGCTCTCATTTTTACACGTCTCCAGGCAAAGCAAACCTCCTAGTGTTAGATTTGTGCCATGTTCTAGTAGCAGAGTTTCTCATCCAGGACATTTTTCTAAATGCAAAGAATTTTCTGTAGGTGCCCAAGCTTCCTTTATGAATAAGAATACTCCCCAAGTAAAACAGCAAGTAATAAAAGAGGTGGGGAGGGAGTGATACGTTAAATTTACCCTCTCACATTTTCTTTTTGAAGCTTTCTTTATGATTTAAAAGAAATGACAATATAAAAGGACTATTGGAAAAGACTGTTCTCATTGGCAAATTAAATAAATTCCATCTTCAAGTCAAGGTATAATTAAAATCATTCTATGGCATGCCTTTGACTGTGATAGAAGATAAAAAAGAATCATAAATGAGAACCACAGATATCTTTTACCCATGGAGAAACATTTTCATCAAATAATAAACAATGTTTTCTGTTTGAGAAGCAGAGATTATAAGCCTATTTCTTACAGCTACTACACATGAGTGACTCTCCCTTACGAGTCACTGAGCAAAAGGGTCCCAAAGAAATCCCATTAGTGTCAGTGAAATAAAGTAAATTCCATCATAGACAATGCATAAGAACAGTGTAATGAGGACTTTGCTGATTAAAGAAATGTATTATTTCTTTATATGCATCTGCTGGGCATTTGGCTGTATCGACTGATACAAAGTAAGTGAACATTTACTTAAACTAAAAAAAAAAAAAAAAAAATGAAATGTACACTTTGAGGCAAGGACAATGAATTCCAAAGATAATGCCTTCCATTGTCATTACATGCAAAGTAACAGCCAAGTGCCCGGTCATGTACAATTTGCAACGTGGGGAAGGATTAATCTTCTGGACAGTAGATGGTGCTGAAACCTCAGCAGAAGGAGAAAGCGTCCCTCCTTTCTGTTTAACCTGCTCCTATCAGCAATTTTCTACATGTTTTCAGATTCCTCGGTTTAAGAACTCTGCATCTTGAGAAAGAGGCAATAATTCTTATATTCTAAAGCAGTACTTCTTTGTTTGCTTATAGATTTGAGAAGAGGTCACCAAGGAGCATATGAGGCTTAAAACAGAGGGCATTAATATCTTGGTGGACATTATTAGCTACCCTCTCTTTATTTGATGTATTAGTTAGGATTGATTTATGAAGCTTTCTGCAAAACAAAATCAAACTCTGCCCCTTCTGCCCACCCCTCTCCCCACGACTGACTAGCTGATTTGGGGGCTTGTCTGTAATTCTAAATGAACTTTTTCTTGAAACCCTTTGGAATGGGCAGGTATTAAAAGCTCCTAGGTCCCCTGCAATTGCCGAAATGCCCCCTTTGTGTGCATGCTAGGTAAGATACGAGTTTGGCTAACTGAAAGATTCTTCTTCCTGTTGCATTACATGCTTCAGAATGGGATATGTATGCACATTCTATGAAATTTAAGGGAAGGAGAATGAAAATTAGAAGAATCCTGAACTAAGGAGGAAAAAGAGACAAATCATTGGAAAACATACTCTCGTAAGGAAGAACTACTCTCTGGGGTAGGTTTGCAGCTCACTGCACATTTAGTCCAATCTTCTACACCAGAGATAGGAAAACTTTTCTTTCTGTTAAAAAGTTGCTGACCCAAAGAGAGAGAGAGAGAGAGAGGGAAAAAAAAATCAATGGAGGGTCAGAGAAGTATAAAGCAACTTAATTCAGTTTATTTTCAGAGAGATGTTCACAACTTTTCATGTCTTTTAAATTACATACGGGGGGCATAAAAATCTAAAGATACATCAAATAATTTGCAACTTAGATCTGATCTATGTAAAGGATAATGGAGGTGAGGGAGAACGGGAAAGACAGGAGGCAGGGAAAGGGATGAAAATACAGAAAAACAGAGCAAGAAAGACACAGGCAAAGGGCAGCGGAGTCCTCTACCCGACAAACACCAAAGATAGCACATGCTGAATAAAGGACACTCACACCAAGCGGAATGCACATAGCCAGAAAATAATTTTTAAACAGTGAAAAGGCAGTCTTTTGTGGAACAACATTCCATCCTTTGGGTTTTAAAATAGAGGATGTTAAAATAGAACACCTTTATTTGTCACGCTGCATCTTTGTAAATATAGTCATTTACAGATAAACGGTATCCTACTTCCTCCATCTAAAAGGTGCCTGGAATTTAAGTCCGAGTTCTGATGTGCCCCAAAGTCCCAATTTTCCAAATCTCCATTTGCTGTTGTCTACAATGACAACTGGGCTTTGCCATGGTGATAAGTGAAGCCCTCTAGTGCTACTATAGTCTGAAAATATCGAGTAATGGTCAGCATTAAAAATTGGTGGGATATTTCAGAGAGATTTATTAAGGAATAAAACAAAAATAGATTTCTGGCTAGGTCTTCGTTAGTTGAATAAAAAAATTAATGACTTTTTCATTCCAGAAATGTGTTGATAACTTGAATTAAAACATACAAAATCCCTAGGAGGGTGCATGTGTGTGTGTGTGTGTGTGTGTGTGTGTGTGTGTGTGTGTCTGTGCATTTAAATGTCCATTCTTCAATAAATCTTTTTAAACTTTACAGGAAATACAGTCACTTCCTAGATTATCCATTCAAATCTAAGAGCTCACTATTGGTAGGGAGGATAGTGAGGCAAGACCCCAGCCTAGGATATAACGAATATACACACATTATTTGATGGCTCATTCTGAGTTCCTAGGGTGTCTCTCTGGGATGCAGTACAGAAGAGTGAAAAGAGTTTTTAAAATGCTGCAGCATCAAACAGACCGATACTCACAGAGAGATACTTGAGTATACTCACAGAAAAATCACTCATTCAAGCAGGAAAGATGTGCAAGGCACATGGTTCTTTGCATTTGTAGATTATTACATAGTTTACAAAACCTTTTCTTATCCATCACACATTTGCTTTGCATAAGAAAGGCCATCTTTGCTTTGGTCACCATACCAGGACCTGCCACTTTTCACAACCCCAGAGGACATCATTCACGCAGGATGCAGTGTTCACTCGGGCAACATGGAAGCCAATAGAACTCTCTGCCATGATTTCCCACAGTAGAAGCTCTCAACGCTGAAGCACCAGAGGTAAGCCAGACACTCAGTTCACTGGAAAGAAGCCCAAGCCCAGGCCCAGACCTTATCTCAGAAATGGCAGCTGGAAGTTATTTCTCAGGGAGTATAAGAATTTCTCTTACTGATACTCCAATGCTGACATAGGTTTCGCTAAAAATGTCAGCATAATGAAATGTATAAAACACTCAATTTAGTGTCTAAAAACCTAATTTCTAGGTTTGGCCACACAGCACTGATTAGGCATGTAACCACCAGGAAGTCATTTGACATTTCTGAGCTGTAGTTTTCTCATCCGTAATTTGGAGGTGATGATATTTGGCATCCCAGGATGACTATGAAATTCAAAATGAGTTAATGGATTCTAACATGCTTCATAAACCATAAAGAGCTACACAGTGTGAGATACTATTATTACTGTTACTACTGATGCCAAAGATTTGCTTGGGAAGAAATTAAAAAAAGAACCAGTTATTTTGAGAATAAAAAGAGAGTGACATTCTAAGGGAACGAGCTCACTGTAGTAAGTCACAGTTCCAAGGCAGCTGCTGGCTGCTTAATAAAAGCCAGTGAAGATGACAAAGGCATTTCTGGTTCAAGCATGAATGCTCAAGTACAGGAGTTTATGTTCGATTGCCAGCTGCTTCAAGCTAGCGGCTAAATCCAAAGACACCAAAGACACTTCATGCACCAACAGTATTCTGGCTTCTCAAGTCAGAAGACTGCATAAATGCACATTCCAAAAGGAAAGGATGTCACTGGAAAACTACCCAAAAGGATGAATTGTGAAACTGATGAGAAAGGTGGCAAATTCAGAAAGAAACATTATACCACAGGTTAGAAAACGAGGTAAAACAAGATTAGAGAAAATGCAGCAATATGGTTGTATGATAAAAGATAACTGCTGTTTGCTAATGATGAAGACAACCATTCGCCTTGATGTCGGAAGAAGTTACTTTCATTATAATTTTTGGAACTCTGTCAACCCTTTGTCTTTCAGCAGAAGATTCAATGTATGTGTTTAAAAGACATTGTTAAAAATGTCTACCTTTATTACTCTTGCTAAGAGCTAAGGTTGCCATATATTTATCAAGGTGTTCAGGGAATGCGTTTACTAAAATTTTCCCTTTTGTTTTGTGATTATTTATATTATATGTGGATAATTTATATGAGTAGAAAAAGAAAGAATAAGTAGGTTTGCTACTGATGCCTAATTTCTGTAGACCGGAATTTCCACTTTGAGTTTTTGGTCAAATGGTGATGATGCCATGATGGCTGTGATGGCTCCGTCACCACTGTTGAGCACCATCATCCTTATCATCAGCGCAGCTTACACAGATGGTGTGTTTACCATGTGCCAGGATCTGGGCTACACGCCTGCATTTATGGTCTCATTAAAATACAAGCATTGTGGGGGCAGAGACCATGTCTCTCTTGCTCAGCATAGATACCTTACATATAGCACAGTTACTAACACATAATAGGTGCTCAGTAAATATCTGTAGAGTGAATGGATCACTAGCAGTTAAACTTCACAACTCTGTGATATGGGAATCATTATTATCATCGTGTAATAGACGATGTCCTTCAGGCTGTCTTAGAGAGGCTATTCTCCAAGGCTATAGATGTAATTAGAAGGAGAAAACAGGCATTGGATCCCAGGTCTGGTTGACTCAAAAGCCTTATAAGTTACTAATTTCTATTCATTCCAGTACGACTATAGCTCACTGTTCACTCTAATTCATTGTGAAAGAGGTGTTTGGGTGGCTGCCAATGTTTAGGTATAAATGAGCTTTGCCTAATGCTCTTTTTATTCTGATAGAATGTGACATGATATGTTCGAACCAGAGGTATTTGCGGGAGTCAAGACATAGGAAAGGAGAGGAAAAAAATGGGAATCTGACTAAGCCCGCGTGATGAGGTTAGGAAAAGGATCCAAGAAGAGAATGACAAGAAGCAGCTCTGGGAACCCAAAAAGGAATCATTAGACTTTACTGTCAAATGCTCACAAACATAGATGTGTCTCAGCTATTTACAGAGCCCAGCTCCAGAAATGAAGGCTCAGCTCAAGATGAGGCAAAAAACATGGATTTAAAACATTTCCAACTTCTACATGCATTATGTATTATAGAAAATATATATATTATATAATTCATTGTATATTAGAAAATTAGACTCCTTGAATCAGAGGCAGTTTAATTTAGGGATTAAAAATGTGGATGGTTGAGCCAGACTTCACGAGTTCTAATTTTAATTCTACCATTTCCCATGTTGACAAGTTGCTTATTTCCTTAGTACCTCAGTTTCCCCAGATTTAATTTGAATAATAATGTATCCTTCATATTTTGAGGACTAAATGAGTGAATTAATGTAAAGTTTTGAGAATAGAGCCTGCCACATCATAAGTAGTCAACAAAGGTTAGCTGTTCCTAAGAATGTAGCAGAAACCAAGATGCCTCCACTTCTGGCTCAGAATAAATGCCAAAATCCTTACAAAGGCCAAGAATGCCCTGCATAATCTCAACTGATATTTTGTTGAAGATAAATAGCCTGAGTAAAACAATCTCTTGCAGGTATAAAGATAGATTCCTTCAGTATGTAGATCCAAACTGAAGATTGCTATCTAGACTCTTATAGTGAGACAGTGCAGATTCTAAACAGAAAGTTGCTCTTGCAGACTAGAAGTGGTTGAGAAACCGAGCTCTGAAGTCACAAAAATCTGTATGCAAATTTTTGCTCTACCATTTATTAGTTGACTGATTATAGGAAAGTTATTTGACTTGTAAGTCAGTTAATCTGTCTTAATTTGTGGTAAACCTATGGCTGCAAATGTAATATGATGCACATTCTAAGTGCCTGATACAAGTTAGCTGTTGTCCATCTTCATTATCATCATCATCACCATCATCATCATTGAACCTATTTGTGCTCGGGTCCATGTGTTTTCAGTGCAGGAAGTTTCAGAGAAGAACAACTTCTCCAAACACTCAGAGACTGGGGAGTGGGGGAGTAAAATTTAGAGAAAAATTTCCATACAAATCTCTAAAGAAATACTGTGGGCCTCTAAGTCATGGCAAAATCTGCCTCAACTTTACAAGGAAGCTAAAGAAGACACAAAATCGGCAGCTATTAAAATTGATAACATATGTTCAAATCAATTTACTGCTAGTAAAAGTATCATAAGAAAATTATCATTGTACATAGGCATTTCTTTGCCAGAACAGTGTAGAGACACGAGGATTAATAGCGCAGGTGCTTTCTTGCTCATTTGCCAGGGCGACACACGGAGTTTAGAGATGATCCCTAGAATAACATCAAGTCAAGGGATCATCGTGCCTGTTGTAGCCACATTCCAGGACCCCCAGTAACTCTCTGGACATCATCAGACACTGTGAAAAATGCTGAAGACAGGACAATATGACCCTGAGCTGAGAAGATTAATAACCGGTGAATAACTAAACTAGCTCACTGATAGTTTGTTATGCTGATTTCCACAGCTATCTTAATGGATTATTTGAATAGTTTTTTGGGCACAGCCAAAAACATACTTTATTGAGGGACACGAAAGGTCTAAGCAAAGCTTAGTTGAGTGGCATCTCAGTCTTTAAATTACAGAATCTTTTTAAACCTTTGTTTTTCCCATATGTCTTCTATTTTATAATTCTCCAGAGGCCGGAAATCGCACAAGGACTAAAGGTTGCTTCTGGAGCATTAGCACAAATTCTCACACACACTGTGAGATTGCTTGCCCCGCAGGGTCACCTGAGGTATGCTGCATGTGGCTTTGTACAAGTGATACATGAAGGGAGGTGGGATACAAACTTCAGATGAGCAATTCATTCTTCAACAGGAGTCAGCAGAACGTACCAGTAACAGAGATCTGCAATTCAGTATGAGGACATACTTACATGATGCTGAACATAGATTTAGAATCCTCATCCTGTTCGTGGCTGGGTGTCACTCATACTCAATCCCTGTTTCTTTCACAATTTCAGTCTCAACGATCATGGAACAATAAGAACAGCAGCAAGGTAAACTAGACAGGTCTTAATTTCACCAGGCCCTCCCTGTCCATGCTATTCAGCTATCTAGAGTTGACTGAAAATAATTTATATACTTGGATGATTTTATAAGGATAGAATAATAACAAAGCAACAAAAATAATCAATACTATTATGTGTCAGGCACTGTGTTGACTTCTTTCCATAATTTAACTCATTTTCTCTTCATGAGAACCCTAATAGGGTCTTAGGAACCTTCTAAAACTTCATTCAACAGTAGTACAGGAATCTTTTCCATAAAAGCATAAGTTATATGGACAGAGAGAATGGTTAGAGGTATTATTACATTAAAACTGGGGACACTGGGAAGCAATTAGATGGTTAGCGGACAAAAAACTCTAACCTCTAAGCTGGCAATGGGAAAAGACAAGAAACAGTCTGACTTACTTTATAAGCCTCAAAGGTTCAGGAATTCTGATAATGCCAGAAGTGCAGGCAATAGAACACCAGATAGATAATGTTTAGAATCAAGTAGGCCCCTAGATACTCTCCCTTATTTCACACAGCTAGGTGACTAACCCTCCCACCCCAGAAGTATGCTGGGATCTTAAATTCTGAGCAGATAATACAGAGGAAGGTCTCTGGGCCAAAGAATACCAGGTTGAATTCAGAGTAGCAGGGATTTGGTGAATGCTCATGTAGTGAGTGATGAGAGTCTCACTCCTTCCTAAATATGGCTCCCAGGACACTGGCAGTGAACACTGAGGCCTTCAAGAAGGAGATTGGATATATTTTTTGTTGGCAGTGATCAGTGCAACAGGAAAGACCTAAAATACTGACATGAGTTGGGAGAGTTAAGGAAATGGCTCAGTCGTATAAAACTCATAGTTAGTAAACATCACCTACGTGTTCATGGCTTCATGTTAGCTTTTTAGTGCCTCACTCTTAAATATGGACTGAAGCTAAGAATCAATAGACATCTGAGGACTGCTTCTAACATAAAAGATTAAGTTCAAAGCAAACAAGAGGAAATTCTATCATTAATATTTTCAGAGAAATATGAGATATTGAATTCATGCATGAACAAGAAAGGGATGTTACAAATAAGGAACATCCAGTCTGGAAGAGAGTTCCCAGAAATTTAAGCCATGATAATTGAGAGATAAAGGTTAACTTGTCTAAGACTGATCTCCTGTAGGCTGACCTCCCAGAAAAGGAGGCTTTCTTCAATGCTCTGATGAAAATAACCATGGCCCAGTGTTTAAGGCAATCAACCCCAATCAACTCTAACTCTTGGTGCCTAGCCCCAAAAAGATCCTAGGAAAAGCAAAATGATATATAAAAGAAAGAAAGAATAAATAAGAAAGCATAATTATGGTCTGCTACATTGCTCACTTGAAAACAGCGTTGCATAGTCATAGTTAGGTAATCACGGGTTAATGATCTAATCAGAATTATGATTTATTTACATTAGGAGGGTATGTGAAGGAGAGCTAAAAACTCATTTTCTATAATAAGAAGTCAAAAGATAATCCTTACAACTGCAGAATCAAGAGAAAGCAATATAAGTGTGTATTTAAAGATGAAAGATGAACCATTTGATCTGGCAATCCCACTACTGGGTATCTACCCAAAGGAAAAAAAAAGACATTCTGTAAAAAAGACATCTGCACTTGAATATTTATAGCAGCACAATTCACAATTGCAAAGATGTAGAAACAACCCAAGTGCCCACGAATACATGAGTGGATTAACAAAATGTGGTATATGTGTACCATGCAGTTACTACTCAGCCATTTAAAAAAAAAAAAAAGATGAACTACCTATTGTTTTATCCTGGATGGAGCTGGAGCCCATTCTTCTAAGTGAAGTATCACAAGAATGCAAAAAAACAAACACCACAGGTACTCACCATTAAATTGGTACTAACTGATCAACACTAATGTGCACAAATGGGAAGTGACATTCATAGGGTGTCAGACAGGTAGGAGAGGGGAGGAGGGGATGGATAAATTCACACTTAAGGGATGCGGTGCGTGCTGTCTGAGGGATGGGCATGCTTGTCGGGTGGTGTAAAGGCAATTTACGTAACTAAAGCATTTGTACCCCTATGATACTCTGCAAAAAAAAAAAAAAAGCTGAAAGATGAAAATCAGTGTAAACAAACAAAGAAGAACAAAAACAAAAAAGCCCAAAGAGGTAAGAGTGGTTTCTGCCTCTAGGGAAAGGGGAAAAAATGAGGCAAGAGGGTTTATGTTTCTCATACTAAGCCTTTTAGATCTGTTTGATTCTTTATTCTTTGTCCGTATATAACTGTGGGGAAAAACTAAAACTGAGAAAACAAAGCATTGTCAGGCAGCTGCTGTTATCCCTCTTTCAAAGAGGAGGAAACAGGATTTCACACAATAAGTAGCAGAGGGGAAATTTTAACTTGGATCTGTAGGTGTTCTTTAAATACAACAATATAGCTAGTTGGCTCTAGAACTGGGTAGCCTTAGAAGGGAAAAGACCTATTATGCTGCAGAAAGTCTCTGAGTCAGGTCATATGTTAAGTATTCTGCATGACGTTATCTCACTCAAACGCATAAAATCTCGAGGAGGTGGGTAGGCAGAATCTGAAGCTTAGAAAGTGGTGAAATCAGGATCTGAAGGGAGGTTTCAAAGCCCATGCTAAGAAGCCCAAAAACACTACGTATTTCAATCTTACCCATCATGTTAATGAGTTGGGGTTATTGTCAACTTTTATATAAGATTCCTACAGTTTTCTCAATGTAAATCCTGCTTCTTTGGCTTGCTGTTATTTAGTCTCGAAAAATCCAACTCTGATTTGTTTGTTTTCTTTGGAGCATCCGTGCCAGGTACTATGCTGCCTGGCAGATTTCTTGTTCTGTTGCCTAACGCTCATTTAGGAGAATGACATTTTTCTGCTTGACTTGCTATATCTCCAAACAGAAGTTTGGGTAGGAGGCATTAGCATTTTCCCTAAACTAACCATGAAAAAGGAGCTTAGCACAGACTGAAAACTGTCTGCACTTGATGCAAGACTGTTCGTCCCAAGAATTTACACCTCCTGTCTCCTCGTAAAGACCCATTTTCTCAAATACGGAAACACACATTCTCTACATGGCTGAATAATAAGCAATGATTAGTTTATGTCCCAAAAGACTTTTCTCAGTGAATCTAGAAGAGAGTACCTCACACAAACATCATCAACCTCAAACATCCCAGTTACTCAACATTACAAGGAAGTTTCTTAAATTACAAAAAAAGGGTTAGGCTTAGGGTGGACATATGTCTTGCACACCCAAGACAGTCCTGGTTTGTCTCTGTTGTCCCAGCCTATCGACAGCATTCCATTTATTCTAGTTTTGATGAAAAATTATGTGATGGTCCAGTGATGCTTCATCATAGCTCCCTTGTGCTACGCTGGCACAGAACCTATTGCATGCCTTACTCCTCTCTTCCTCCCATGCCAACATATGGGTTACCAAGCCAGTCTTGTGTGATGGAGACAGATAAGGGGGTATTTTACCCCATTGGTATTCTCTCTTTTTAATAGGGTAGCACCTGAAAAAGAAGCATGCATTTTATTAACCTAATGTATTGTTCTGCATACTGTTTTAAAACAAAGGTAACTTCATCTTCTAGGTGCTTTAAATTAAACCAGGTTATTTGACAAATGACAGTACCCTTTGGGTCAGACGTTATAGATAACCACAGGCAGAGCCAGGTGACACCTTTTGTAGGCTATTGATTAAAATGAGCTGATATACATCTTTCCAAGCACAGAATAATCCACTGGCATTACAGAAATGATGGCAATCTTACAGAGAAGGTTAATCAGATACATGAGAAATCATATCTGCTCCTTGATAGAGTACAAGTCACTCAGAAATCAATCACAGGCTCCAGTTGCCCAAACCACCATCCCTCAGAATTCAAGGCAGGTGGATACTGGTTTGTCAAAGACCTAGCACAAAAACAGGACAGGCTGCAGGTTTGAACAGTTTTGCCTGCTGAGAGCATTGATTTGTGGGTTTTATAATAAATGCACAATAGTAAACAACATAAATATAAGAAATAGATACACAGTAATGATTTACTTTTTCTGAGAAGAGAGTGACTAATCTCT
>RJWJ010030822.1:0-19626 GCA_004363605.1 Indri indri | reverse complement strand
CAGCTTTGTTAAACAGCATCCTTATTATTTGCTAAGTTTTTGTATAGGAGAAATTCTTAAATGGTGCCATGTTGAGTGATTTTGGTCTTTGGTTTTATTTAAATATTCAGTTCTGAGTTCTCTCTGGAAAGCTGTTGACTTAAAATGAAAAATGCACGTGAATATACATGTGTGAATGTGTTGCTCCTTCACCCAGTGTTTATCAGGTGCCTGCTGGGCTAGCTGGTGGTTACTTTGTCATTCATTTGAGCAACCGTAGTGGATGGAGCAGTAGTGTGGGAATTGGTGTGGGGGCCTGGTGTCACCACCGCAGACTGTGTGCCCTGGGTTAAGAGACTTCCTCTGTATGGGCCCCACGTCCCTCCTTTGTATATCCCAGGTCGATGCTGATTTTGGGGATCTGGACCGAATAATATTGAGGACTGTAGTTGGTGTAGGAAGGGATTGACTTCCCAGGATATGACTAGAGTGGGCTCTGCAGGTTCTGTTTGTTCGGAAGCAATGTAATCCATTCATTTGTTAGAATGTTCATTGGTGACTTCTTCATTGCATGCCTTGTTTGTGTAAGGCCGGACAGAGCAGTGAGACCCAGCCTTGGCTGGCATGGAGCCTGAGGCTCAGGCTGGAGCCAGCAGCAAGTGACTCAGTGGAGAGGAGGGAGACCAGAGGGACACAAAGTAGGAAGTGGTTTGCTCCTCCGAAAAGACCGTGGAGAGGGAGCAGACAGCAGCGAAGTCTTCACTGAGGACGTTGAAAGGTATTAGGTCATTAAATATGAAATGTCCAGTTTCGAATCAGTGTAGTTAATAAACAAGAAGCAGTATGATTAATCAAAGTGTGAGCCTAAACTATCGACACAGTTGTGCCATCTTAACGGTAGCTTGTTTATACCAGCAGCGAAGAAGCCTGGACAGCAAGTGGCCGTGAAATTGCAAAAGGCCGTTTCCACAGCTTGTCGAGAATTGAATATTATTCTGTGCAAGAAGTAGTCCAAAGCCTGGAAGAAGTGGTAGTCAGTTGGTACAAGTTCTGCTGAATATGGTGGATGACAGAGAGTTTCCAAGTCCAGCTTTGTAGTTTGAGCAGCACTGTTTGTGAGACACATGGTTGAGCGTTTGTCATGCAAGAGGATTGGCCTGTCTCTATTGACCAACCTCGGCTGCTTCATCGCAAGCATCCTTACCATTGTGTCTAATTGGTTGCAGTAGACATCTGTTGTAATTCATTGACTGGGTTTCATGAAGTTGTAGTGGATAATACCAGCGCCGGACCACCAAACAGACACCAGTAGCTTTTTTTGATGAATATTCAGTTTTGGACTGTGTTTCAGCACTTTACGTTCATCAAACCATTGTGCCAAATGCTTGCGATGGTCAAAAAGAATGCATTTTTCATCACACATTACAATATGGTGTAGAAATGGTTTGCCTTTATGTCGTGACAGCAAAGAAAGGCAAGCTTAAAGATGATTTCTCTTCTGATGCTCGTTTAATTCATGCAGAACCCATCTATCCAGCTTCTTTATCTTGCCCATTTGTTTCCAATGGTCCAATATTGTTGGAATAGTAACATCAAACCTTGCTGCTAATTCAGATATAGGTTGAGATGGATTCGCTTCCACTACAGCTTTCAGCTCATCATTATCCACCTTGGTGTCAGGTCACCCACGTGGCTCCTTTTCAAGATTAAAATCACCAGAATGTAACTTCTAAAACCGTCAACGTACTGTGCGTTCATTAGCCACGTCCTTCCCAAATACTTTGTTGATGTTTTTTGAGCTGCCTGTGCTGCATTGGTTCCATGATGGAACTCATATTAAAAAATAACACGAATTTTTGACTTATCCGTGGTTTTACAAAAATTGTTCTAAAAAAATTTTGACACATGGTCCAAGCCAAAATGTGTTTGCAAGACTGAGGATGTACCTTCACAATAAAAATAAAACAAGAAGTGTCAAAGTGAAATGTCAGAGATATCAACTGTCAAACTTAGTACTTAAGGAAATCGGATATTTCATGCTTAAAATCCTAATAGCTAAGTTGAGTCTCTGAGGAAAGGACGATAGGCTTTCCACGCAGCGAGGCCCATGTGGGTGATAGCCTGGCAGGCTCAGGGAGGCTAGGACTTGGGTGTGATGGCTGGGGGGACTCTGAGGCAGGGAGCAGACTGAGGGGAGGCCAGAGCGCTGCACCAGGCCCGTGGGCTCTGTCACTGGGAGATGTGCATCGCGCAAAGTTCTTTAAGCTGTGCGTGTGCACATACGTGTGCATGTGTGGTCTGGGGTGATGGGATTATGTTGCATCTTGGTAAAATCCATCTGTGAACAGAGATGGAGCAGGGTTGGTGGGGATGAGAGACGGTGAAGAGGAAGGAGCAGCTGACTGTGAGTGTTGTGAGCAAGGAGAGAAAGCTGGCCTAACTCCGGCCCGCACCGCCTGGGTGATGGAGTGCCTGGTGGGGTTTGTATGTGATGGGAAGATGCTCAACTGGGTCTTTTTGGATGGTGATAACTTTCTGGGCGTATAAAGAATTCTCTTTATGAGGAAATTCAGAGCATCCATCCGTCCACTCATCCATCTGTCCATCCGTCCACCCACTCACCCATCCCTTCACCAATGGGGACTTCACTGATACGCCCTCCGGCAGCCTGCGCAGCCGCAAGCCAAGGGGCCTGGAGTAGCAGGGAGTATGTGCTGTGCGAGCCAGCTTGTGGGGAAGGACTGAGCCCAGGGCCTGGTGAAATAGTGCCTGTCGTACGTGGGAGGATAAATAGTAAAGATAATCAGAATTTTACAAAAAAATTAAACAGCAGTTGATGTTTGTTTACATTTGTATTTTAATATTATCGAGACTGTGACAAATATCGATGGTACATGTTTTAAGTAAAAGAACGCTTGCATTTTAGCGCGTACACTGCGTTCACCTTTTGCTTCACCACCTGTTCCATTTTCTTCCAGATTTTCGAAAGGATCTTGTTTATATGGGCGATCCGTCACCCTGCCAGCGGATACGTTCAGGGGATAAATGACCTCGTCACTCCTTTCTTTGTGGTCTTCATTTGCGAACACATAGGTAGGATAATATCACGATAGTTTTTCTCACAAGCATTAAACGTGAACTTCAGTGGACTTACTGTGTATCAGTATGCATGATTGTAGCAGTATTGAAGGGTGCCATTCAGTTTAATGTTATCAGTGACAAGTGGCAACAGAGAATAATAGTTTTCTCATTGATGCCAGCTTCAAAAATGTCTTTAACCCTACATGCTCAACTACTGAGGATGTTAAGATGCAGTTGTAATTATTAATGTCTTCTTTTAAACAATATCTGAAGAGAAATGTCATATCTTTGGGGCGTGTGTTTTATGACGGCTTCTTCAGTGATTTGGATGTAAATGGACAAGATTCAGGTAATAGAGTATTAGTTGAATGTCTTGCTTATGAGCTAAAAACCAAATCTTCTTTAATTGCATTTCTGTGGCATTTCATCACTTTCCTACTTTGGATATATTAGTAACACTTTTCATGGGAATGTTAATTCCATGCAAAATAATTGGTTTAACAGAGGTTTAGGTTGGGCTATGCTGTTTCTCTTTGAGTATTGCACATTTTTTCTTTATAACAGCCAACTTGAATATAACTTTACCCGTTTTGACATGTTTTAAATTTTTAAAAATTGCTGATAATTTAAGTGAGGGATCTGCTTATTAATTCATCTATGAATAAAAAATACATACGAAAGGAAGGGCTTTACTGTTTAGTTGTAGCATTTCAATTTAAAGCTGATTTTAATTTGTCTTCACATGAACCTTCCTGTTGCTTGTTTTTATTAGATCGTGCTTTTAACCCTTTTAGTTTGTAGCCTGCTCTAGATTCCCATCATGTTGTATTCTGGAGAGATTAGGTTTACTCGTGGACAGATTATCCTCTGAGGATGAGAACACATCCATTTAGTGAGTTTTATTGCAACCCTCTCACACGTTGTTTCCATTTATGATTTCATAGGAGGGCGTTTCATTGCTAAGCAACTAATGAGCACTGCGCGGTTCCCTCCCTAATCATCCTTTAAGCAGGGGAGCGGTGCTCCTGAGAGCGCCTGCGTTCTGCTTCTGATGCCCTCCTTGGACAGATAATGAAAGTGCTCTTAATGATCCTGGAACAGTAGGACCTCTGTCAGTAGACTTCAGAGCTGTTAATTGAAAGAAGTTCAACTGCGATGTGATTAGAGAATTGATATTCCATGTTAAATAGACCATTTAATTAATGTGGTAAATAAGTTTGTCTTAACTACTTTACCACCAGCTTATGCTGCAAGACCCAAGCAGTTCTTAATGTATTTGCCTGATTGTCAGCAGGATGGGACAAAGGGCCATGACCACGGTGTTAATCATCCAGAAGAAAGAAGAACTGGAGAAAATGGAATTTGTGCTCTACAAGTGGCAGAGATGAGCTCAGAGACACTCTCCTCCCCTTCCCGCAGCCTCATTGAACACGCGCGCGTGCACACGTGTATCCACACACATGCGCGCACATGCATTTGTGTACACATAAGAACACAACTGTGCATTGCGTCGGTGTACAGTGTCACTTCGGAACATCTGTGTGAAATGTACCATTTATTTCCGTCAGTTAACTATTTAGTGGACATTTTAAATGCTGTCCTGGATGTCAAATGTGATTGGTGCATTTGTAGTCCTTTTAGATCCTGTTTCCCAGGCTTGGGGAATGCTCATTAGTGTCGTCCAAGTCTGTCTTTCACGTCGTGAAGAAAGACGAGAAACCTTTGTTTAAATTGCTTGGTGTGCCGTCCCGCTTCCTTCTGGGGCTGAAGTTGTGTCGTTCACGCAGACCTCCACCAAGCACCTGCCCTGCGGCTGGTCTTGTGCAGAGCGCGGGGTGTGGGCACGCCTTCAGTTCAATCCAGCAAGCACCGACTGAGCATCTCCTGGCCTCTGCTGTGGTGGGGACCTAGGAGAACAAGGGAAGCCTGGTTCCTGACCTCTTGGAGTTTGTGGTTGTAGCAGGGAAGACAGATTTTAGACAATTAATTAAAAAGCTTAATTAAAGTAATTAACATTCACGTTATCAAGAGGAAGCATCGGGTGCTGTGAGGACCTGTCTCAGTTTGGGGGTCACAGGCAGTTCCCTGGACTACGTGATGTTTCAGCCACATCTGGTGGGACGAGCAGGAGCTGGGTTGAGGCTGGACATGCAGAGAGAGCAGCAGGCGCACCAGCCTGGAGTGCAAGTGCAGGGTGACCACAGCGGCAGTGACACACGCTGGCACTGGGAGGAAGGGTGGGGGCGACCTGGGCTGGAGGCGCTGGCGCATCACAGGAGGAACCTGGGGCCAAGTCTCAGGGGCACGTAGAACCACTGACTGAAATGCTCAGGTCCTTGTCTTCGCGCATGCACTCTGGCTGCTGTGTGGAGAAGAGATTGGAACAGTGGTCCCCAACCTTTTTGGCACCAGCGCCCTATTTCATGGAAGGCGATTTTTCCACAGACTGGGGGCGGGGGTTGGGGGAGGATGGTTATGATTCAAGCGCATTATATTTATTGTGCATTTTATTTTTATCATTATTACATTGTAATATATAATGAAATAATTATACAACTTGCCATGAGGCAGAATCAGTGGGTGCCCTGAGCTTGTTTTCCTGCAACTAGATGGTCCCATGTGGGGGGGGATGGGAGACAGTGACTGATGTGACAGGAGGCCCAGCTCAGGCGGTGATGTGAGTGGTGGGGAGTGGGTATAAATACAACTTCGCTCGCTCCACTGCTGTGTGGCCTGGTTCCTAGTAGGCCATGGGCCGGTACCAGTCAGTCCTTGGCCGGGAGTTGGGGACTGCAGGCTTGGAAGGTGTCCCCACAGGCTGTAGTCACCAGCAGAGGCACAGGTGCTCTTTTGAAAGGCTGTTCTGGTTTGCTGAACTCTTGGTTTGCTGGCTCCTTAAGCATGCAAACATCAGTTCTTTTGCTTATTAAAGATCTTTAAGATATACTCTTTTCCTTCAGCAAGAACCTTGGTGATAAGATTCTGTGGTTTTGATACCTGGGTACTTTCCAGTCCTTTGACCTCAGTGTTCGGGCTGGTGCCTGACTGCTGAGACGGCTGGAGTGCGGGTGGCGTGGTGCACTGGCCCGAATGTGCACCGCCTCCTGAGAACTGCAGTTGGCCTGGTTCTGGGGATAAGCTTGGATTGTTATTTGGATTTTCCTCTTTCTTCAAGTTGAAATATGGAAAATAATTCCAGTTAATGAAGGTACAAGAAGTCCTCTGGGCATGGGATTTCTCCAGGACCCTGAGGCAGTGGCAGATAGATCTGCAATGTTCCGAGAGGGAGCTGGGATTTTCCTGGGAGTCATGCATTTGCTGTGCACCCCGAATCTTCACAGACCCAGCTCCTGGCCCGCTGTGCGCTCCTGCTGGTTCCCGTGGGAAGGAGGGGTGCGCTGGTGGCTGATGTAAGTAGGGAGTGGCCACTCCTGAGCAACAGTGGGAGGTCCTGACTCTGCACGTGCTGGCACTTAGAGGCCTCTCAGTGCCGTGTTCTTTGACTTGGAAAGAAGAATATGGGAAGAGAAGGGTTATTTGAGGTTGACACACAGGATCTGGTCTGGAGGACCTGGGCTTGCCCAACTGGATTAACTGCTTCCTGACAAGGAACGGGATGTTTTTCTTGGGCAGGAGGCTGGCCAAAGTGATCAGGGTCAGAGAAACGATTTGTGGAGGGAGAGCGATGTTCAGAGCTGAGTGGAGGAGTGCTCAGAGGGTCTGACTGGTCTCCGCAGGAGCCAGGACACCACCGGCACGAGTCAGGAATATGTGCCGCGTAGCCCGGGTCTCCTCACAGAGTGCCTGCACCTCTGGGGAAAGGCAGTTGGGCCCTGCTGTCGAAGGATACAGAATCTGCAAATGCAAGTTTAGCACATGCATTTGCATAAAACACTTGTGTACACAGGTGTGCACATGCACACATATGCACATGCACGCACACGTCACATATACATGCAAACAAATGCACACACAGACACACACGCACACACTCAATCCTCGTTAGTGCTAGCCGCAATCTCTTCAAGGAAATGTGGAACAAATCTCTAACCTTTATTTGAATGGCACCTACCAGTCTCATTTGGGCTCTGAAGGTGCCTACCATTGGAGAAGGAGATGGAGACCCTTCGTGACCTCAGAGGTGGGGGTAGCAGTGTGCAAAGCATGTCAAGATAGTGGGGTCTGATAGATACAGTTAGGCATCACTGAAGTTCGGGGAGATAACCCTGTGAGTGGAGTGTTGCAATGGGAGGGTATAATTTGCTCGGAGACATCGATCAAGGAAAAGTTCTCTATGCCAGGAAGGTTTAGGGATTCATGAATTTCAGGGTGGAAGCCTTAGAGAGTAAGAAACTGTAGGCATGTAAATGATAAACTTGCTGGAGCTTAAATATGCCCATTCCACGTCAGAGCCAAGCGTGGGTACTTGTTCTTACAGATCGCGTCCTTGACCCACAGGTAGTCAGGGTGTATAGGAGACTCCAGTCAGCGTACCCTTAGAAATGGCACACTCTGCTAGGGACAGCCACACAACACATGTTCAAATTTTATATTTTGGAGGTGAGAGGAAATAGCAAGGTAAGCATGACTTTGGACTTAGGTCAGCCATTGAGGAAGGCAGGTCTAGGATAAGGATAATACAGGACTCGTGCCATCTTAGAGGCCGTCATAGCAAAGAGAGGGAACAGTGGGCATAGAGCGATGTGCTGGGGGCGTGGGTGCAGGCACATGGGCGTGGGCGCAGACCAGAGGCAGGTGGAGACAGGAGAGGACTGGGTCTGAGAGGAGGGCCTGGTCCACGAGGTGCTGAAGAGGCTGATGTGGAGGGTGCAGAGGTGGATGGGCGTGGGCGGAGGGCGAACAAGAAAGGATGGTCTAGCATCCCCTCTGGGTCCCTGTCCCCATGGTTGGTGCCATATTCCAAGAGAGGATGTAGATTAGAAAGAGCAGGTTTAGGAGGCGGGGTGGTGGCTGCGATTCAGGACCTGCGAGCCGGCTTTGTTGGTGATGAATGAGTATAAGTGTTGAGTGGGATCCAGACCTTGGGAAGAGATCCGTGCTAGAGGTTAGTTTGCAAAGTGTTGGCCTGGAAGTGGCTGCTGAGAACCCGGGTCTGGACGTGCTCATCCAGGGAAGTGTGGGACAGTGACCACGCAGAGTCCTGTGCATCGCCAGCACTTTAGGGCTCTCTGAGGTATGACAGCGTTTGACTTCAGGAGCGGACGTGATGGCTGTCCCACAGGGAAGATCACGGCTCTCTTCTGTGCAGGAGTCTGGATGTCATGTGTGTAGGTTGCTGCTGCTGCCGAGGCTGTCTGTCATCAGGAGTTCTGTGTGGAAGATGTGGCTCTGGGGCCCAGCCGCCAGGGTTCAAGTCCAGGCTCTGCCTCTTCCTGGCTGCCAACAGCCCTGGGCACATTAGTGATCTCTTCTGGACTTGGGAAATCGAAACAGCAGCAATCTCTTTGATTGCTGTGAGGACTGAGTGAGGTTAGAAAAAGATCTTAGAACCACGTATGAGATGCAGTAAATGTCCAGTATGCGTTGCTGGTGGCATAGTGGTCATGGTCATCGTGTTGTATCTCTTACCGTGTTAGCCTGTGGCTGTCCTCCATATAAAGTGTTGGCCACACCTGCTTTGGGTCCCCACTCTAGGCGTGGGAAGAGGGAGATGGCTGGGGCACAGGTCAGCTGAGCGTGTCTGTTCTCAGAAGCTTTCCTGGAACCCACTCAGTGACTCCCCTCGTGGGCTACTGCCCCTCCTCACCCTGCCAGCTGCAGAGGCCTGGAGCAGACGAGGATGGCGACAGAGGAGGCAAGGAAGAGGGGTGTGTGTGTCCAGTGAGCCAAGCCACCGTGGGCGGTCATGGGACGGAAACGGGAGGAAGCGGCTTCAGAGGCAGGGAAGAGGCCAGAGTGAGGGTCACAGAAGTCAGGAAGGGGGAGTGGTGGGTAGAGCCCGGTGCCACAGAGGCACAGACTGAGAATCCGTCAAAGGGTTTGACAATGTGGATGTCCCTGGTGACCTGCCAAAAACGGGCTGAAGGATGGTGGCGGTAAACTGTCCCTCAGACATGGTGCTTGGACATTCCCATGCTGGGGGAAGGTTGGACTAAATGGGCTGTGGGCCTATGACAACTTTATTTTAAGGAGCTTTTTATTATGGAAAGTTTCAAACACATACAAAATCAATAACGTCTGAGGGGCCCGTGTCCTGCCATCTGGCTCCAGCCGCTGCCAGTGTCGCTGTTCTTCTATCCCTCCCTGCTCCCGGTTGCCACCCAACTGGAATTGTAGGTGCTTTTCAAAAACTGCTTTATTGGGGTATAATTTACACACTGTAATGTTCACCTGCTTAGAGTGTAAAGTTCAGTGGCTTTGAGAATATTCACAGAGAAGTGCAACCATCAGCACAGTTTGAGTTTCGAATATCTTCATCATTCTGAGAGAAACCCTGTACCCATTCTTCCCTTATCCCCTGTCCCCCAGCCCCAGGCATCCTCTAACCTACCGCCTGTCTCTATGGATTTGCATCTTCTGGACATTTCACATAAATGGAATCACATGGTGTGTGGCTTTTAGTGTCTGGCTTTGTTCACTCAGCACGGTGTTTTCAGGATTTGTCCATGGAGTCGCAGGTATCGTTATTTCATTCCATTATATGGATGTAGCACATGTTATTTATTTATTCACTTGTCAGTTGATGGACATTTGGATTGCTTCTACTCTTTGGCTAATAGAAATAACGTTGCTATGAATATTCACGTCCAAGTTTTCACCTGGACATATGTTTTCAGTTCTCCTTGGTGTACACCCAGGAGTCGGGTTGCTGGGTCGTATAGCAACTCTGTGTTTAACCTTTTGAGGATCTGCCAGACCATTTTCCCAACTGGAAGCGCCATTTTCCAAGCCCACCAGCAAAGTAGCAGAGTCCCAGTTTGTGCACATCCTGGTCAACGCTTGTTAGCACTTTCTACTTTTTTTTTTGACTTTGGTGAAACTTTGTATTATTTTAAGGATGTGGAGTTCAGCCTCTTATCACAGCCTCATAAACTGTGATAAAAACTCAGATAAGGAAGGGTGTTGACTATAGAAACCATATAATTTGTAAAGAGAAACCAACTTCTGGGTGATGCTGTTTTCTGTGTAGGCCAGCTCACCTGCAGTGCTGACGAGCTTTGTTCCAGGGCTGATAATAGTTCCCTGTTTCAAGCAGGCACCTTTCCTGCCCCCCTGGAGTAGATGCATACACTAGTGTGTTCTCCTAAGCTCAAGGCTGAGTACTGTTCCATTATTTTAATAATCTTTTCGTCAAGTCCTATGACAATTACATCTTTACTTTTTTAAAGGAATATATGTAAAGGTAAAATTTACAAATATCTCTTACAACTTTTGAAGACTGGGATTTGGTTTTGGCTTTTCACTGATGTGTGCTCAGTGTTTCCTTTCTCCGTGTTGTACCACTACCTGATAGGTTACCTGCTCCTTGAAGCTAGGGACTGTTTCACGTGTGTTCCATGCTTTTCACAGGGTATAAGTTCAGTATGCTACACCTCTATTCAATTGGATCCTTTCAAAAAGGTTTTGTGTTTACTGTGCAATTAAAAAACATGGCTATTAAATACTGTTAGTATAAATAGTATAGAGATATTGGAAAGCACAGACAAGTGTGCAGGAGAAGGCGAAAATATTTGACCATCCCACCGTTGAAAAGAACATTTATTTATGCCTCTCTCCTCACTGTGTAGCTTCTCCGTTTATTAAGATCCTCTATCCCCACACAGCCGCTCTGGGAAGACCAGGGAAGGATCTTCCTACTTTCTCCCTTCCCAGTAGAGGAGTGGCTGTCTGCCTGGGGGCAGTCCTGGGCCCCACTTTCCTTCCTGTGGGGTGGAGCGACAGTATCAACTGTTCAGGTTCCTCTGTGGGGTGAACAGAGTGGGGCCGGGCTCTCCCTTTTTTCTTGCTCTGCCTGTGGCCGCCTCTCTTGGCACCGTTGAGCACATCGGCCCCAGTGTCTGGATTTGGGCTGTTAGGAAGGAGGGCTTATCTATCCTTGAACCTAAGCTGTGTTTTCCAGCAGTCTGTTTCATCTGGGTCCCAGGCCCTTGCTCCTCTCGATCACTCAGAGGGTCCTGTTCTGCCTGCGTTCCCATCAGGCAGGCTCCTGGAGGCGGGGCAGCGCTGGCAGCCCACGCTGCCACTTGTGGATAACAGCTGTTTTGATATGTTTCCTCTGAGGCTTGTTTCCATGCATTGTATTTACATAGTTGAGAGCATATTATGTATAACATTTTGTTTCATGTTTTTTTTCCCATTTAACCTTATAATAGAAGTGTTTCCCTGTATTATTAAGAAATCTTTTTAAAGATCATTTCAACCTTCTGCACATAATATTCTATTGAGATAATATAGCATAATTCATGAAACCATTCCACTATTGTTGAATTTTTTAGTTTTTTTTTTTTTGCCTTAGGCATGGTGTAATTTTTAAGTAAAGCATGTACTTTTCACACAGTGACTGTCGTATTTCTTTTAAGAATGTTAAATTTGATTTAAAATTAGGGAGCATTATTCCATCACCTTGAATTGCACAATTTAAGCAGAGATTTGTATTTCAGCTTAAATATTTTCAGCATAGCGAACAACAGAGAAATTTCTTTGATGCCTGTTTGGTATTTAAATTTAGAAACAATTTTGACTGGGCACTTTGGCTGATACCTCAGGGTAATTGAATGTTGGTTGGGCTGCGTGGGCAGAATGATGATGGCTACGTTTTGGAAGAAGAAGAGTATTTTACAATTGATTTTCACCGTCAGTATGGTTAAGCTCTAATTGATTTGATTTTCTGTGTCATTTTCTCTTGAAATGAATTACTCTTGAAAGCAAATATGGAACAGGAGTGGAAGAAACAAGATATTTACTTAAGAACATTAAAAATATTTTATATTCCTGTTTTTAAGTCAGATTCTGAAAGTATAGGTTGTCTTTAAACATACAGTTTTGCCCAGAGAGGACATTTTAGCCTGGAGATGGAGCCCTGCTGGACTTGAGATGAGCGCACAATTGGCCTGGCCAGGAAATCCCACAGCCGGTCGGGCCGTGCAGGGGAAATTACGCAGAGAACGTCCCATCAGCTGAATTTCAGTAGCTCAGGCATTCTTTCGCCTGTTTCATTTTCATAGTTTGAACAGGGATTTGAGTGCAGTGAGGGACAGAAGAGCTGCTGTTAGTTTCTCACTGATGTTATTACAATTCTAGAAATGATTTAACGTTCCTTGTTTGCATTTACATGTTTCTTCCCTGTACTTTGTTTTTTCCGCGCGTTGTGTGAACTGAGACTGCCGAGTGCGTCCTCTGCGTGGCTTCCTCGAATGCTTCTCACAGCTCGGATACTTTCGCAGTCCACAGTTGATCTCAGAAACAGTGAGGGTAAAAACCAAAGCGTCTGAGCACAGCAAGTTTTCCGTGGCAGTTCTAGTCCCCTGAGAGAGAAGCGGGGAGCACAGAGCTCTGGGGATGCTGGCAGGTAGAGGAGAGGGTCGGGGGCTGCACGTTTGCTGCTCCTGAACTGACACATGCGGGTGTCATGTCCTTTCACAGCCGGCCACTAACATGCATTCGTATTTTCTATTTAAAAATGTTTTGAAAATAATCAGAGTAATGGACTTACTGTTGCAAAATTGGAAACTTTAATAATGGTATAGCTTCGTATCCCGGGAGCTGTCACTGAAACGCCTGGCTGATGTCCTCCGTCTTTTCTGTCTGTAGACTCTTGCATGCAGTAGCTATCTTATTATGCATGTGCATTTCAGTATTGCTTTTTGCATAATATATAAGCATTTTTTAATGTCATTCAACATTTAAAAAGTAGTGACACAGTACTTTCAATAATGAGCAGGAAAAGTAGATCAAGAAGGAACTAGAAGATTGAGCGGCACTGAGAACCAACTGGATCTAATAGATACCCACAGAGCACTGCACCCAACAGCAGTGGCATCCGTGTTCCTCTCAAGTGCACACGGAACATTCTCTAGGATGGACCACATGCTAGGCCACAAACAAGCCTCGATACATGCACAAGGATGGAGATCATATGAAGTGTGTTCTCCAACCACAGAGGCATTAAGTTAGAAATCAGTAACAGAAGGAAATTTGAGGAAATCGACAAATATTAGGAAATTTTAGAACACATCTTCAATAGCCAGAGGGTCAAAGGAGAAATCACAAAGGATATTGGAAATTACTGTGAGATGAAGAAAATGAAAAGGCAATATACCAAAAACTTACGGGATGCAGCTAAAGCAATGCTCCCAGAAGAATTTGTAGTTATAACTGACTATATTAAAAAAGATCTCAAATCATTAACTTTCCAATTTCAGAGACTAGAAAAAGAAAAACAAACTAAAGCCTAAACAAACAGAAAGGAGAAAAGAATGAAGACTAGAACAGAAATAAATGAAGTGGAGAAAAGAATAGAGAAAATCAATAAAACCAAAGTTGATTTTTTGAAAATATCAAAATGGATAAATTTTAACAAAACTGGTCCCTTCCCCACCAAAAAAGAGAGAAAATTCAAGTTACTAAAGTCATGAGTAATTTGAGAAATACACAATGTTAGGGAATATTATGAACAACTCTGCAGATGAGGTAACATGGATGAAATGGAGAAGTTCCTAGAAAGACACAGATTACCAAAACTGACTGCGATGGTTAATTTTCTGCCAACTTGCCTAGGTTATGGTGCCCAGTTGTTTCATCAAGCACCAGTGTAGATGTTGCTGTGATGACGTATGTTGGATGTGATCAACATGTAAATTAGTAGACTTCAAGTACAACAAATCACCCTCCACAATGTGGGTGGGCCTCCTCATCTAATCATTTGAAGGCCCTAAGAGGGAAGACCGAAGTTTCTCAAAGAAGCAGGAATTCTCCCCAAGACTGCAGTGTGGGAAACCCCGCCTGAGTTTCTAGCCCGCTGGCCTGCCCTGCAAATTTCAGACTTGCCAGTTCCTGTAGTTGCCTGAGCCAATTTCATAAAATAAGTCTCCCTCCTTCTCTCTCTGAGATTGAATTAATTATTAACAATTTAAAATTAATAGTCGATTTTCATTAATAATTTAACTAATATTAAATGAGTATTATTTATTAATTAATATTGATTATTAAATTAGTAATGAAAAGATTTCCCACAATGAAAAGCCTAGGACTAGAGGACTTCACTGTGAATTCTATCATACCTTTTTTAAAAAAATTTTTTTTATTATTTCAGCATATTATGGGAGTACAGATGTTTAGGTTGCCTCCCTCTCCCCCAAATCAGAGCTTCAAGAGTGTCCATCCCCCAGATGGTGCGCATCACACTCATTATGTATGTATAGACCCATCCTGTCCTCCCCCCTCCCACCTGCCCGATGTCTGATAAATGTTATTCCTATACGTGCACTTAGGTGTTGATCAGTGAAACCAATTTGCTGGTGAGTGCATGTGGTGCTTATTTTTCCATTCTTGGGATACTTCACTTGGTAGAATGGATCCCAGTTCTATCCAGGAGAATACAAGAGGTGCTATATCACCATTGTTTCTTATAGCTGAATGGTAATACATATACCACATTTTATTAATCCACTCATTAATGGGCACTTGATGGGCACTTGGGTTGTTTCCACATCTTTGCAATTGTGAACCGTGCCACTATAAACATTCGAGCACAGGTGTCTTTTTTATAGAATGTCTTTTGTTCTTTTGGGTAGATGCCCGGTAATGGGATTGCTGGATCAAATGGTAGTTCTACCTGTATCTCTTTAAGGTATCTCCATATTGCTTTCCACAGAGGTTGCACTAGTTTGCAGTCCTACCAGCAGTGTGTGAGTGCTCCTATCTCTCCGCATCCACGCCAACATTTATTGTTTTGGGACTTTTTGTCTATCATACCTTTAACAAAGAATTAACACTGCTGCTTCACAGACACTTTGAAAAATAGAAGAGGAGGGAACGCTTTCCAACTCATTCTGTGAGGCCAGTATTACCCTGATACCAAAATCAGATGAAGACATCATAAGTAAAGGAGACTACAGACTAATATCCCTTATGGAGCTAGACTTTAAAATCCTCAGCAAAATACTAGCAAGTCAAATCTAGCAACATATTAAAAGGATCATGCATCATGACAAGTGAGATTTATTTCAGGAATGCAGGGATGGTCCAACATTTGAAAATCTGGTTGGGTGTGGTAACTCATGCCTGTAATCCCAGCATTTTGGGAGGCTGAGGTGGGAGGATTGCTTGAGGCTAGGCTGGGCAATATAGCAAGATCCCATCTCTACCAAAACAAAACAAAACAAAACATAACATTTGAAAAATCTATCAGTGTAGTATACTATATTAACAAAATAAAGGACAAAAACCTCTGATCAGCTCAATCCATGAAGAGAAAGCATTTGACAGAATCTAATACCCTTTCATGATAAATACATTTAATAAACTAGGTACAGAAGGGAACTTCCTCCCTAACACCAAAACTTATGGGATGCAGCTAAAGCAGTGCAGCTGAAGCAGTTAAAAGTTTGTCCATTTTGATATTTTCAAAGGCTTCCATGAAAAATCTATGACTAACATCATGCTTACTGGAAAAGACTAAAAGTTTTCCCCCTAAGACTGGGAGCAAGATAAGGATGTCTATTTTTTCCACTTTTATTTAACATTGTATTGGTTCTAGTTAAGGCAGTTTAAGCAAGACAGTGAAACAAAAGGCATCTAGAATGGAAATGAAGAAATAAAACTACCTCTATTTGTAGATGACATGACTTGTATTTAGAAAATCCTAAGGAATCTACTAAAAACTATGAAAACAAATTCGGTGAGGTTGTAGGATGCAAGATGAAGATACAAAAAGCAGTTATATTTCTATATACTTGCAGTGAATAATTTGAAAAGGGATTATGAAAATCTACTTAGCATTAAAATGAATAAAATACTTAGGTATAAACTTATCAAGAGAAGTGTAAGACTTGTACTCTGAAAATTTACAAAACATTGTTGAAAGAAGTTAAAGAATATTTAAATAAATGGAAAGATATCCCATGTTCATGGATTGGAAAACTTAATATTAAGATGACAGTCTTCCCTAAAGTGATTTAAAGATTCATTGCAGTCCCTATCAAAAGCCTTGCTGACTTCTTAGAAGAAATTGACAAGGTTATCTTAAAATTCATATGGAAATTCAGGGAACTCAGGATAGCCAAAACAATCTTGAAAAAAAAAGAACACATAAGGACTCACATATTCTGATATCAAAACTTATTAAAAACTTCGATAATCAAGACAGTGTCATACTGGCATTTGGATAGACATACAGATCTGTGAAATAGTATTGAAAGTCTAAAAATAAACCTTCACATTTATGATCAATTGGTTTTTGACAAGAATGCCAAGATAATTCAATGAGAAAATTGTCTTTTTCAACAAATACTACTGGGACAACGATTAGATATTGACATGCAAAAGAATAAAGTTCTATCCCTGCCTGTCCCCATACACAAAAATAAAATTCATCATAGACCTAAGAGCTAAAACCATAAAACCGTTATAAGAAAACATAGGGGTAAATATTCTTGACCTTGGGGTAGCCAGAGGTTTCTTAGATACAACACCAAAAATAAAAGTAGCAAAAGAAAAAGATACTAATACATTGGATGTCATCAAAATTAAAACTTTTGTTTTGTAAATAACACTCTCAAGAAAGTGAAAAGACATTCCATAGAATGGGAGAAAATATTTACAAATCATATCTGAAAAGAGACTGGCATCTAGTATATACAAATAAACCTTACAAATCAGCAGTAAGGTAATCTAATTAAATGGGCAAAGTGTTTGAATAAACATTTCTTCAGAGAAAATGTACAAGTGGCCGATAATCACAGGAGAACAACCTCAAGGTCATGAATCATTAGGGAACGCAAGTCGGAACGCACGAGATGCCACACCTGTAGGATGGATGGTCACGAATGCGGCAAGGATGCTGAGAAATTAGAATGTGGGGCATTAGGATTGACTGTTTAGGGTTCAGAATTTCTTTCCGGGGGCGCAAAATGTTCTAAAATTAGATTGTGGTGGTGGCTGCCCAACTCAGTGAATATACTAAAAACCACTGTAAATGACTGAATTATGTGGTATGTGAATTGCATCTCAACAACACGGTTTATAAAAGAAAGTAGAGGCCCACTATTCTATTGTAAGGAGATGTCATAATTTGGCAGTTTTCTACTGACAAACATTTGTGTGGTTTCTGCTTTTTCACTGTTATTGATAATACATGTAGTATCTCAGCAAATAAATCTTTGATTGCATTTTGGATTATTTTCTTGTGATACATTCTTGGAAGAGGCATTACGGCTGTGAGTATTTTTAAGTCTTTGTAATGTTTGCTAGGTTGTTTTCCAGAAAGATGTTTGAATGTGTACTGTCACCAGCTGTGTAAGAGATTGCCATCTCGCTCTGTGTTTGGTACCTTCCGAACATTAATTATTAATAGTCTTTGATTGGCCTGAGACAGGCATACATCTGTGTGTGTGCTTGTAGATGTCTTCACTCACGCATAGGTACTTTAGTATTCACATGCGAGGCTATTTCAACGTGGGCCAGAGCTCAAGATGCTAAGTGACTCAGTGAATTAGTTAAAGAGCCAGGAGCAATTAATACACTCTCCAGTATTGACGTTTGAGTTTTCAACCTGAAGGTACCTTATCCGACTGACCTAATTAGAAAGTCATCAAAGACAAGGGTGTGTGTGTGTGCGTGTTGTGTTAAAACAGCAGCTGGATCAGAATCTGGGGACTGCAGTCCTTGTGCCTGGTGTGTGCGGGTGTGGCAGAAGCAGCCCCTCTAGACTCGGTTCGTCGGGGACTTTCCACACGGAACTCTGTGCTCCTCAGCCCCGAAGCATGTGCCAGCCCATTTGGGAGGCGGTGGTAGAAGGGTCAGCCTGGGCAGTTGTGTGGAAATGCAGAGTGTGAGTCGGCCTCATACGAGTCTCTAATATGCTTTCGTTGCAGAGAAACGTTAGTATTCCTCGTAAACATGAAGTATACGCCTGTGCTCCACAGACAAAATCAGCCCTTTCTCTGGCTTTGGGCCTGTTTCCGGGGACTTGCTTTCCACTGTCGGGTCCCCTGGGCCCTCTGCTCTGTCTGCCCCAGCCAGACCACACGCCTGCGCCTGCCCCCGCACTGCCAGAGCGATGGCTTTGGTGAAGCATTAATACCTTACAGTTCTTGAGTATTCGTTCTGGGCTGCACGCTATTTGTGCATGGTGGTGGGTGGGGTGGGATAGATTTTAAGGTGAGATTGTGGGTAGTCAAAACTACCCTCAAAATCTCTTAAGTTACTGGAACTCGGGGTCTCTGGTACTCCAAATACCCGAGAATTAATCCATTTTGTTTCTCCTTGTATGTAAATCATGGCTTCCCTTTCTTTAGAGCAAAAGCCAGTATCTAGTTTGAATGGCATGGAATTATGGGGATAAATAAGGGACTTTGCTTTCTTCCCACCTTCCTACCTACATGAATTCACCTAAGCTAAATTTACTGTTCAATTACCTTAGCTGTATATCTCCTGTAATTCCAGCCTTCTAAGGTGGGTAATACTGCCCTTAGTTAAGAAGAAGGGGTGCGGAGGTTAAGTTTTAATAACTTCTAAGGCCCTGCAATTTCAGATGCAGAATTCTGTTCTCTCCTGTTTTACCCCTGGACCGTGGACGGCTTCATAAGCTGCTGTCTCAGAGCCTGCTATGGAATTACTTGATCATCTGGATTTTATGCTTGCAGCTGATAGTTAAATCAAAGGATTCGTTTCTCCAATTTATGGCTTTCCTTAATGACACACTGCCAAAGTTCTTACTCATTTGAATATTGTCCTCAAGGCTGAGATGTTGGAATTTTTATCCTTATTAATTTGGACCCTTAAAAATTCTTGTCTTCAGAGAACAAGTTCTGTTTCCATTCTGTTGAAATGCAGCTTCACATTTTTTCCCCCAATTCATTTCCTTTTTTCTTTTGGAGACAGGGTCTCGTTCTGTCGCCCAGGCTGGAGTGCAGTGGCACGATCATAGCTCACTGCAGCCTTGAACTCCTGGGCTCAAGAGATCCTGCTACCTCAGCCTCCTGAGTAGCTGGGACTACAGGCGAGTGCCACTGTGCCCAGCTAATTTTTCTGTTTTTTGTAGAGACAGGGTCTTGCTGTTGCTCAGGCTGGTCTCATACTCCTGGCCTCAAGTGATCCTCCTGCCTCAGCCTCTCTAAGTGCTGGGATTACAGGCGTGAGCCACTGAGCCTGGCTCATTTCCTTTTTTAAAAATGAGTTTTTCTTCATTTCTTGTTTTTAAATTGTAATCATTGCTGAAGTGTTCTGGTTCTAAGAGAAACAAACAAATATATTAGAGGTATCCTCCCATTTTTTACCCTCTTAATATGCCACATAATTTAATATCCAGAAATTTCAGTAACCAATCCAGCACCTTTGAAAACTTTTAAGAATAAATTCATCCAAGTGGTGTAAAGCCCGGCGCAG
>RJWJ010030821.1:0-19628 GCA_004363605.1 Indri indri | reverse complement strand
ATCTGGAATTCAGTGTAGGGCTTTTGTTTAATTTGAGGCCTCATCCATCAAACCGACTATTGAATTGTTATTGCTTGATGATTTACCACTGCTAAAACCACTTGATTTTTCACAAATGTTGGGGAATACAGTAACGTAATTGAGAGACAAGCATGAAAATTTTCCGAGGTCCCCAAAGTCTTTAATTACAAAATGATGTGCAACTTCGTGTTCAGCTCACTTTGCAAAGTTGAGAAAGTATCACCCCATTGTGTGTGCATTACACTAAATCTCATGAGATACCCTGTTGGTTTTATAACCATTGCCATTAGCAGTTAAGTGTCTATATCGTTCTGCTCCCTGATAGCTAGAAAACTTGTTAGGACATTATTTTCTGTTGCTTTTCTCTGCCCCAAGATTTGTTGTCCCTCAAGCATCTCTGAGCTTTCACAGACATATTTCTTAGTGTTGACATTATACTCTTAAGACTTTTTCGAAGTGGGGCATCCGTGCATGTTCACGTTGGCTTTTCCAAGCGTATAGCTGCAGTCACATAGTCATTTCTTTGGACCCGGATAGGCTGTGATAAACTGGAGATGACCAGGCTTTCAGACCACCAGAGCTTGAATACCAGATGTTCCTCATACTAGAGGTATAATCTGGGAAAAAATGTTTTTACTTCTCTGATCCTCAGTTTGCTTATTAGAATTCCTACCATTCAGAATTGTTTTGAAAATCAAATAGGATATATATCTAACATCTATCATTTGTGAGACAATTTTCTAAGTACTATATAACCTGTTATGTCACTTAATCTTTGTTAAAACCCTAAGAGGTTGAAGCTATTAATCCTATTGCACACTTTGGGAAATTATTTGCAGGAATAATTTGCCCAAGGCCATAAAACTAGCAAGTTGTCACATAGGACTTCAACCCAAGCAGTGACAGCCCAGAGGCTGCAGTGCTATCGTACCACTCAGAGTCCTGGTCTCTCTGAGCTCACACGGCACAGGGCTGGTGTGGAATCCTCATGGCCTCTCAGTCCTGCCCCCAGCCGGCATTGGTGTGAACGATGTGTGGCTAGGGCTTCACGGCACTGCCCATGTCCCAGGTTTGGTAGCAGCCAGTGCACAGGAGGTTTTCCTTGTTTTCTGGCTATACTTTGGTCTGAGGGCTGAGGACATACTTGTACATGCCACGACAAGGAACCTTCCTTTGGATTAAGATGAATTAAG
This sequence comes from Indri indri, assembly GCA_004363605.1. Classification (NCBI taxonomy): domain Eukaryota; kingdom Metazoa; phylum Chordata; class Mammalia; order Primates; family Indriidae; genus Indri; species Indri indri. Next base: position 18,414 of record RJWJ010030821.1, on the reverse strand, counting down.
CACTTAAAGAATCAGGCAACAGTAAAGATACCAAACACAGAGATCACAATCAAGACAGAATCATGAAGTCTAACAGTTGACTGAGACCATACAGATAGTAACTGGCAAGTTCTTTGGTTTTAAGGTGAATAAGCTACATCTCAAAGACTGGTCTTAGGTCTCATAGTACTTTCCAATCCATAAAAGTGCGTTTATTCACATTTTACCATAGCAATAGCTCCTTCAGGCAGGCATTAGTAGACCCATTTCATAGCTAAAAGCACTGAGGTTCTCAGAAGTTGCAAAATTTGACTGGGAGGATGCAGGTAGTAATGGCAAAACCTGGGTTTGAAACCTGCATTTTCCTTGTTCTAAACTAGAGATGTATCGACTTACCAGTACATTTGTGTCTTTATGCCTTCTTTCCTGTGTGTTCAGGGCCGTACAGCAGAGCAGAAAGAGATGAGACTTTGGTGCAAAACAGAGCTGGAGGCAAATACAAAAATGTTTCACTGACTTGTCACTTTGCCTAACATCTCCACTTGTCTGGGTCTCAGGATCTCCAGTCCTTAAAGTGGAACCTGTCTCAAAGAAATGCTTAGAACATCCATGGGACCTCTAGAATGCAGCTCATCGAGTGGCAGTTTTATTTTAATTTGTGTATATTTACTTTACTTTAAATTTCTATTCATTATCTTTATATCTCAGAAACTCCATATGTGACTCTAGACCTCAGAGCTGGAGGCTACAGAAACAGTCTCTAGAAAGACCCTTAACTGAGGATGGACCACAACAAACAGCACATTCAAACAACATGCAGGGAGGAAGAAACATGTTTACTGCTACCAAGGCATAGGAAAGTAATGTCTTCCTCAAGATGGGGAGCTGTGAGGCAAAATAAATGATAATATAATAATGGGAGTTACACATATGTTTAATAAAAAGGTGCAGTTCTTCTTGAGGTGTCCATGCTACCTAGGAAAAGACTGCATACAGGCGTGGCATTTCAGGTCCCAGAGCTGCAGCAGCTAGCCGTGCTGAGTCATCGGAAATCGGGGCATGGGAGCAGAGAGGCAAGCATGCTCTGAGGATGGAAGAGCTCCCAAAGATCTGTGTTTCCAAGTTTTTTTGTTTGTTTACCTTTCCAAAGCAGGTAAGATTATCTAAACACTGCCAGTACACCTGGGTAGGAAACAAGTTTCCCCAATTCTATCAGTTTTCCAAGCAGAAATCCCACACATGAAACAAAGAAAGGATGGATGGAAACATCAGAGGTTAAAAAGAGTGAGAGGCAGGAACTGATACAAAATGAGGTCACAGAGAAGATACTACATTCTTTTACAGAAGGCCTGAGCATTTGCTTAAAGCCATTATCTTCCCTTCCCGGATGAGGAATTAAAGAGATCTATTTTTAAGTATCACATACAGTAAGATTTTTCCCTCTTAAAGTGGATAAAATATTAGGCAAAGTAGTAGGACCAGAAGGGAAAAATAGCAGAAACTTTCCAAAGCTAGGAAAGACACGACCAGGATAAAAAAAATAGACTACAATGACAATCTTAATTTTTGAGGGACAAATATTGAGCTGCTTTTAAAAGTTACCTTTGGGAAAATTTCTATATGTGTGTTTTTACTCAAAATTTCCAAGGGAAGAAATTCTGTAGGCGGCACTTACATACTTTGATTCTGACAGCAAGAAAAAAAAAAATAATGGAGTTCATGAGCTATAAAGAAATCCAGGTCAAAAGTTAGGAGACATAATTCCAACCCTGGCACAAAATAGCTACATAACTATTTAGCCAAGGCATAAATACACTCAACTAGTCCTCACTTATAAAACATTGATTATAATACTGTCTTTTCTACCTCACAGAGCTATTGATAGGATAAAATTATACCCCAATACAGCTGTATAGTAATAATAATAAAAATAATAACAATGGTAATAACACCACCTGTAATTAGTTTTATTTGTATTTGCAATAACTTCTCAATTAACATGCACATGAAATTGTCATGATACAATACCCCATTTTAGGAAATGACAAAGATGAAACCACCTTAATACATTATGGGAAGGATTGGAAACAAAAACGTTTAGCAAGTATTCATAATAAAAGCTGAATAAAGAACATGGTAATGCAAGTTTAGATTTAAATACAGAATAATAGGTATCATTTTTCTTGGGCTTCAAAAGAAATTTAGTGCATAATAATTACTTCATTAACATAAATTTTCAGAGGAGATTGCTCACTTCCTCTCTTTGAAACATAATCCATGTAATTATTTATTTTAAGTTAATTAGAACTATGTTGGGGCCAAGTAGACAGTTCCCAGAAACCAATATGAGCCTAATTTATATTTTGTTTATATAAGATTCTTCAATTCTAGTTTAAATGTCATCAATACAACAGATAAAAAAGTAAATCGGTCTGTCAAATACCTGGGTTTTTTTAAGCCACCTTATTTTTATGTGGTTGAAGTGAGTGTTTAGTCTCACCCCATCACCCATGTGCACATATGCAGACATACACATGGAATAATAATATCGGATAGTTAGTGCTGATGGAGCTCGGGATGGAGGTGGGGATGGGGCTGACATTAGGGTTATGTAGGATGGGTCTGCAAGTCATAGAGGAGGGGTCTTATACATCACACTGAGGAATTTATCTCTTCCCTATGCCTACCTTTCTACCAGCTGTGTCCCCAAGACAGGCGCTGTGTCCCAAAGGAAAAAGGTCATGCCACAACGGATAAGACACTGACTAGGATGTGGGTGGGAAGGAGAAATTGAACATTCAGGTGGTTAAATACTCTTCACTGCAATCCTCACCTGCATTGCTTTATTGTCCTATTTATTATCTTGTCTGATTAATCAATTGTATCTCAAATTCTGGCAGAGCAGCATCTTCATTGTTGCTTGTTCTTTACAGTGGTTCAGAAAGTATCCTGGGGTGTGCCTGGGTACAGCAGGTGCTCAAAACGTATTTGTGGAATGAAAGAAGAAAACATCAAGGAAGAAGCACGTTGACTGCCAAGGTGTGTTGAAAACGCCAAGTACTCTTCCCGATCAGCCACGGACCCCATCCATGCTGGGCGAAAAGTATAGTGGGGAATGAAATGTTTTAGGGAAAAAGATACAATGCCTGCTCTCAAGAAAGAAAGGCAGGAAAGGAGGCCTCAGGGAATTCAGACACTCTGCCTGGAACTAGGCTAAAGAGTCTTCACATAGCATCTCATTTGACCCTTGTAACCAGTCCATTTGATGGACATTTTTAAGCCCATTTTGCAGATGAGGAACATGAGTATAAGAAGGTAAAGTAACTTGCCCAGAGCCAAATAGTGAAGAAGTATTAGAGGGAAGATTCCATTTTTGGTCTTTCTAATTCAAAATCCAGTGTTCTATTTTGTAATACCAATTTACATTTTTTTTTGGCTGAGTATTACTCCATGGTGTACATATACCACATTTTATTAATCCACTCATATATTGATGGGCACTTGGGTTGTTCCCACATCTTTGCAATTGTGAATTGTGCTGCTATAAACGTTTGAGTGCAGATGTCTCTGACTCAGGTGAGGCAAAGGCAATATATGTAACCTAAACATTTGTACCGCTGTAATATTCTGAAATATATATATATATGTAAATTACCTTTTGGAAGATTTCAAAATACTATGGGCAACAAGAGCAACAGGAAATAATCAGAAAACTTCATCATAAAATATAATGAGGGATTCTTCCAGAAGTGGAGGGAAAAAGATATAAGAAGGGGCCATCTTATTTTAGATGAGAAATTGATTCCTGCATTGGTGAGAGGCAGAGAGATGAGCATTTCTACTTGCATGCTTAATCCTACAACACACTACCAGGTGATAGTTCCTGAGGAACAGAAAACTTAAGAAACCCCACAGTTATAAGAGTCAAACTTAAGATCTGAACTATAAAATTCATACCCTTTTGATGACCTTGTGAAGTTTCTCTGTAAATTATGACAGAGAAGAGAACACCGAGATAAATCAGTATGACTGTTAAATAAATCCTTACACAGATAATTCTATGGATCACATAAAATTAAACAGCATGATAAATGTCTCATATCTTGGTGAGATTAAAGGAAGAACTGACCAGATACCAAAGAAGACATATAGAGAGCGTGTTTCAACATTATGTCATGGAAAGATATTACTATATAGGATGAATGAATAAATAAGTAAACAAACACACAAATGATAAACAAAGCTGACTAAGAATTTTCATTAAGGCTTTTGCAATTACATTATGGTGGCTTTCAATTGATTTTTTTCTTTTCGAAATCCCCAGCAGATGCCTCAGCATGTTCATGAGCCAATAGCAGCAACAAATTACATCGCATTCTGGATACTGCAACAGACCCTAAAGTGTCTAAGTGAATTTATTTTTAAAAAATGTAGCATCTCTTCATAATTAGAATGCCAAGTAATTGCCATTTCAAATATAGTTAGGCAGATTTGAATATTTTCTTATCTTTGGTGCTTTATTTCTCTCTGAAATGTATTCAAAGGCTTATTTATTTATGCATGGATTCTTGTATCTTTGGGCTAGATGCATAAATTTTTAACAGCTGATACAGTCACAAAAAAAACTACACACACACAAATTCATATGAACATGCGTACAAAAGTATCAAGTTCCATGACATTTTCTACTTACTTTCTAGATATCCTTACCATTTTTATTTTATCCACTCATTATTGCAAATAAAAATTTGTCAAAAGAAATATAAAAATAATATCATGAGCTAAAGACTTTAAATAATTCAGTAAGTATAAAATAACTCCACTGTTTTCCTCAAATTAATTAATGGTATTTTTCTAGCACATCTAAGAAAGTTCTAAAATAGCTTATCTTTGTCTAAATGATTGCCTTAATAATTAATGATAGGGTAAGACTTTAGATCTTGTCTAGAAGAAGAATCAGAAATAATTTGAAATTAAAAAAGAATAAAGTTGTTACAAAGGCAACTTACTTGTTTTGATGAGCCAAATCACTTGATTTCAACACTGAAGACCATATACACACTCCACAAATTTCCGTAACCAGCATTATTAAGTCAGGTGCCTCTAGTAGCTCACTACATAAACTGACCCAAACCTCTCAATGAGGACATTTAGAAAAACTATACTAAGTAAATACATTAGTAAATAAGTACAGTAAAATATTATTGAATAAAAATCCAGGAAAAAAGAAACTTGGAGAGGTAAGTTAGCACTTGGAATTTCTTCAAGTTTGGAGACATCTGTCAAATCTGGAAAAGGCTCCTGAGAGTGTGATAAATATTACAAGGTAAACAGAGCATTTGGAAACTCATGAGAAAGGTACAAAGTTCAGAAACCACCAAGAAAGGGGAATGAGCCTTTACAAATATTTAAGATCCAGCTTATAGATAAGGCTAAATTGGAGCTAAAATTGGAAATTGTCAAAAGAATTCTAATCTTATAAAAGTGAAGTAATGAAACCCAGTGTTGGATAAGCTCAATAAGTAAAAATTAGATTGAGCTGATTGTGGAACATGAGCCCCAACTTTGTTAGATTCAAAAGCAATTATCCTCAGAAGAAGATAATATCATACTAGATCTCAAAATATTTCTGTAGCTTTTTACTCCATTAAAAATAAACAGTCAAATGAGGAGAAAAGATAATGTGATAATAAATAAAAAAATACAAAGCAATAATACTCGGATATCCAGATAATAGAGTTATAAGCATAATTTAAATTAGCTGAGCTTAACATGGTAAAAAAAAATTTTTAAATATTGAAAATTTCAGCAAAAGGCAAAATTGACCCAAGTCAAATTCTAGAAACAAACAAATAAGAAAAGATAAGATGAGGAAGATCAAGAATCCAAAGGATAGGTTTAGCAGCATAAATGACATAGATTAAGTGAATTAGTAAACTAGAAAATAGTTCAAAAGAAAATGCATCTAATAAAGCATAGGGGAGATGTAAAGATGAAGATTTGGTAATTGGAGAGAAAGAGGAAAATGGGTGAGATCCCATATTTGAAGAAAGACCAGATACATATTTTCCAAAACCGATGAAAGACATCAAGCTGATACTGAGTCAAGACATACTCTTAAATCCTACCACAGTAAATACACACACGTACCACAAATAAGAAAATCATATGAAAACTGCAAAAACTGAAGAGAAATAGAAACCATTAAACATATAGAATAAAACAGATGATTTACAGGAAGGTAAATTGAAGTTACAGCTTTCTTAAGAAAAAAAATGGAAAGATATATTCAAATATGTATATGTATACATATATATATGTATATATTTCAAAACTTAAGGAAGCATAGATTTTTTTTTTGATACATGACTTGAGTCAGGTCTATAAATGTGCCCATCACCCAAATAGTGTTCACTGTACCCATTAGGTGGGTTTTTGCCCTTCTTCTCCTCCCGTCTCCCCCCTGCTTGATTTTCAAAGACTTTTGCTTTCCTCTATGTACTTGTGTGCCCATCAGTTAGTTCCAATTTATTAGCGAGTACATGTGGTGTTTGTCTTTCCATCCTCGAGATACTTCACTTAGGATAATGATCTCCATTCCTTTGCTTCAAAAGGCATTAATTCATCCTTTTTTATGGCTGAGTAGTACTCCATGGTATACACATATCACACTTTGTTAATCCACTTACGAATTAATGGCACTTAGGTTGATTCCATGTCTTTGCAATTGTGAACTGTGCTGCCATAAACAATGCTCAACATCACTAATCATCAGATAAATGCAAATTAAAACCACAATGAGATATCACCTGACTCCTGTTAGAACGGCTTTTATTAAAAAGTCCAAAAACAGTAGATGCTGCACAGATGCAGAGAGAAAGGAGCACTTATACACTGTTGGTGGGACTGAAAACCAATACAACCCCTGTAGAAAACAGTATGGAGATTTCTCAAAGAACTAAAAGTAGATCTACCATTCAAAATGTATTTTTAAAAATGACCGTCAACTTAAAATTCTATTCCAAATGAAGACACAATAAATACAAAATCATTAAATATATTACTATAGACTTGCACTAAAGAACTAAATAAAACACTAAAGAACATTCTCTCTGCATAAAAAAAAAAATTGGCATGGTACCTCGGAGATTTGGAAAGGAATGAAGAGCAAAATAAAGGATGAATATGCAGTTAAGTATGAATAAGTATTGAACCTATAAATTAAAGTCATGCCTATAAGGAATTTATATACAGGTAAAGGAGGATTTATCATGGACTTAAATTTTTCTAGGGTACATATATTTACTGTCCATAAAGTAGAAAAAGTGTTAAATTTTATTGCACTTTAATCATATATGGTTTTATAGTGTAATATCAAGTGTAATTATTAAGCCAATAGTAAAATAAAGTTTAAAAAGCTAATAGAGAAGAAATACAAAATGATAAAATACTAATCAATGGAAAAGTAGCAAGAAGGAACAAAAAGAGAAACACAGAATAAGTGGTGCAAAAAGAAAGTGAATAGAGTAGACTTAAACTCACATATAGCAATATTTAAATTAAACAGACATAGACTAAATGCTCCAAATATAACACAAACCTTGTTAAACTGCATAAAATATCAAAATACAAATACATAGTACTTAAATAAACAAGTCAATAGAATTATAAGGACTAATGCAAAAGAATGGAAAAACATTATAATTCATAAGTACAAACCAAAAAGATGTGGGAACTATATTATTATCAAAGTAGATTTCAAGGCAAGCAGCATTACTAAAGATACAGTGTGACCCTTCATAATAGTGAAAGTTTCCATTCAAGGGGAAGATATGACAATTCTAATCTAAGTAGTTATTAACATAGCCTAAAATCTATAGATACAGATCAAAATGTGATAGTGTTACTAGAAAAAATTGATAGACCTACAAATATAGTGAGAGATTTTAAAATATGTAATCGAGCAACTCAAAATAGACCAAAAATAAGCCAGAGATAGAATACTTCATAAAAATTAACTGTATACTAGGCACAAAGCAAGGCCTAACAAATAATAAGGAATTTAAATCGTAAATAATATATTCTCTAATCACAGAGGAATTAAGTAATAATAATAACTGCCAAAAAATAACCAGAGAATTCCCATGGATTTAGAAATTAGAAATAGCCTTCTTAATAAACTATAGGTCAAGCCAGACATCATGATGAGAATTAATGAATGTTTTGAAATGTGTATATTAATAACATAGCAAAACTTCACTTCCAAGTTAATGTATAGCCTTAAGAGTACGTGTGTGTGTGTGTGTGTGTGTGTGTGTGTGTGTATGTTTGGATCTTAAAGAAGGATAAAAATCCATGCTCTGAGTATACACCTAAAGATATTAGAGAAAGAAGAGCAACTTGACCAGCAAGTTTAATATAAAGACACTAAAAATACATTATTTAGAAAAAAATGCAATGGAGAGGATCATCAAAGCCAAAATTTGGGTCAACAGAAAGGTTAATACAATTTCCTTTGTAATTGTAAATACCAGTAAGTGTGATGAGAGAGAGGAGAGCACACAAATTACCAGTATAAGCAATGAAAAGGAGAACATAACCAATATTCTACAGACATTACAAAAATTACATTATATTAGTAACAAATTTGTTCCAACCATCTGAAAATTTACCCAGATTGGTGAAAAATTTAGAAACAAATATCTTACAAAAAGTGACTCCAAAAGAAAGGAAAAAATATGAATAAGTCTACAGTATTAATGGAATTCTGATATAACAAATGTCCACCAACCCACCTCACCCCATGAAAAGAAAATAACCTTCATGCCCAGTTGGCTTCACTCAATTCTACCAGATTTTTAAGGAAGAAATTATTTTGATAGAAAAACCATGAAAAAAATTATAAGAAGGAAAAATAACAGTGAAACTGTTTTCATGAATCTAGACTTTAAAATCCTATAAAATATTAACTGATCAAAACCTGCAATGTATAAAAATCATGTATCTTGACAAAATCAGTTCATTTCCAGAAATGTATATTATCATATTTAAAAATCAATTAATGTATTCCACTACATTAACAGCATAAACAGTTTTTAAAAACACATGATAATCTCAGTAAATGCAAAGAAAAACAATTATTATTGGATAAAATTCCATACCAGTTCTTATTAATAGGAAATTCCTAGTAAGCTGAGAATAGAAGAATTCTTACTCATTCTGATAAAATATGTGTAAAAAAATAGAAAACATTATTATTAACATTTAAATAATGAAAACTTTATTCCTAAAATGAGGAACAAGAAAAGGATGTTAATTACTACCACAACCATTCAGTATTGAAGAGAAGATCACAGGCAATATGAAAAGAATAGAAAAACAGGAAAAATTAGTTAACTTATGAAGTTTGTGAAGAAATAAATTAAACTGTCATATTTACAGATATATTCATAGAAGATTCAATAAATTCAATAAGTATGATGGATACAAGGACATTTAAAAACATCAATTGCATTTCTATATTTTAACAATAAGCAATTAGAAAAAACACTCAATAAACCATAATATTTAGAGTAGCTTCCACAAGTAAAGATATCCAGGAATAAGTCTAAAAAATGACCAAAACTTTTATAGAAACCTAACATATTATTTAGATAATTGTTTTTAATTTCAGAATATTACAGGGGTACAAATGTTTGGGTTACATATATTGCCCTTGCCCCACCTGAGTCAGAGCTACAAGAGTGTCCATCCCCCAGGTGGTGTGCACCACACCCATTAGGTGTGAATATACCCATCATCTCCTCCCCTCTCCCATCTGCCTGACACCCGATGAATATTACCACTATATGTGCACATAAGTGTTGATCAGTTAGTACCAATGTGATGGTGAGTACATGTGGTGCTTGTTTTTTCATTCATGTGATATTTCACTCAGCAGAATGGGCTCCAGCTCTATCCAGGATAATACAAGAGGTGCTAGGTCTCCATTGTTTTCTGTGGTTGAGTAGTACTCCATGGTATACATATACCACATTTTATTAATCCATTCATGTATTGATGGGCATTTGGGTTGTTTCTACATCTTTGCAATTGTGAATTGTGCTGCTATAAACATTCCAATGAAGATGTCTTTTTTAAAGAATGTCTTTTTTTTTCCTTCAGGTAGATGCCCAGTAATGGGATTGCTGGATAAAGTGATAGTTCTACTTGTAGTTCTTTGAGGTATCTCCATGTTACTTTCCACAGAGGTTGTACTAGTTTGCAGTGTCGGGTTACAAAATTAATTGTACAGAAATCAGTAGCATTCCTATAAGCCAACAACAGTCAAACTGAGAACCAAATCAAAGATTCAATACCCTTCACAATAGCAACAAAGAAAATAAAATATCTAAGAATATATTTAACTAAGGAGGTAAAAGACCTCTACAGGGAGAACTATGAAACACTGAGGAAGGAAATAGCAGAGGGCATAAACAGGTGGAAAACCACACCATAGTCATAGGTTGGCAGAATCGACATTATTAAAATGTCTATACTGCCCAATGTGATCCATAGAGTCAGTGCAATCCCTATTAAAATACCAACATCATTTTCTGCAGATCTAGAAAAAATAATTTTATGCTTCCTATGGAACCAGAGAAGACCCCGTATAGCAAAAACAATCTTAAGCAAGAAGAACAAGTTGGGAGGCATCAATTTAAGAGACTTCAAGCTATATTATAAGGCTGTAGTAACTAAAACAGCACAGTACTGGCACAAGAACAGAGATGTAGAGCAATGGAACAGAACTGAGAACCCAGATATAAAACCATCCTCATATAGCCATCTGATCTTTGACAAAGCAGAAAAAACATACACTGGGAAAAGAATCTTTTTTTCTGCCCCCTCCCCCCAGGAATCCGTATCCAATAAATGGTGTTGGAAAAATTGTAGATAATTTTTAAATACCTAAATATTAATATATGGAATAATATGAGATGATTATAGAGTGGGAGATTCAATATTGCAGAGATATCACTATCTCCAAATTGATATACATATTAAAAGCAATTCAAATTAACAGCCAAGCAGAGTTTCTGTGGAAATTAAAAATATAATTTTAAAATTTTATGGACATCTAGAGAGTTAAAGATTGCCAAGACAAACTTTATAAAAAATAGAAGAGAATTTGAGAATCACCATTACGTATACACACCATGCTATAAATATATATAATATATATAGTATATGGATGAATGTAATATTATATATAATACATGGATATATAAAGTATAATTACATAATATATAATATACACACATAATTACATATAATTATCATAAAGTTACAATAGTTGAGATAATGTGTCATTCTTATGAGGATAGATAAAAAGACCAATAGGACAGAATCAAGACTCCAAAAAGAGACCCACATATAAATAATCACTTGATTTGTAAAAGATAACACTATAATTGATAAGGAAATGGTGACCTTTTAAATAAATGATGATATTAATAGTTCAATTGGATACCCATATAGAAAAAAATAAACCTTGATCCCTGCCTCATATGATATACATGAATGAATTCCAGGTAGATTATAGATAAAAATATAAAAAATAAAACAATAAACTGCAGATGATAGTATAAGCAAATATATTGATGATCTAGGGAGTGGCATGTATTTCTTAATTATGATGCAAAGAAAAGGCTGATATATGGGACTATATTACACTTGGGATTCCTGTTCTTCAAAAGAGGTGGAGAGTGAAAGGTCACTCTCCACAGAGTGGGAGAAGATATTTTCAATATATATGTTTGATAAGGAAATTATAATGAAGTATATCAATAAAAACTCCTAATATTTGCTTAGAAAAATAAGAAATAAACCTTTACAAGTCACAAAATAGAAATCCCAAAGACCAATGACAACACTGATGATGTTCAACCTTAACCATTAGGGAAACAGAAGTTAAACCACAGTGAGATTTAACTATACCACCACCAGAATTGGTAAAGCTGAAAAGACTGACATTACAAAGTAATGGAGCTCCCATACCCTGTTGATAGGATCATACATTAGTTTAGTTTCTTTGAAAAAATGTTTGGTAGTATACATTAAAATGTGGTTAATGTATGACCCAGTAACTCCACTGCTAGTTAAATTTCTAATACAAAAGTCAACACATGTGAAACAAAACTATGTAAAAGAATGAAAAATCAATTAACTTGTACATTTACTATTTGTGCATATTTCTATGCTTACATATTTTATTAAAAAACATTTATTTTGATAAATTCATATAAAAAATGAAAACATAATGAAATAAAGGACAAAATATGATAATGTCAATAGAAGCAAAGACATTTAATGGATACGAAATGTATTTTTGAAAAGTTTTTAGAAAATGACAACACAATTTCCTTAAATCTGATGTCACGTAACACTTAGAACAAATATCCTACTCAACAGCAAAATATTGTTAACTTTCTCTCTGAGTTTGGAATGAGTATAAAATGCTTGCTATCTCAGCTTCTATTCACTATTATACTGAGGGTGTTCTAACTAGTGCAAACAGGCATGAAAAATTGAAGAGGACTACGTTGTGTAAACAAAGATACAACAAGATAGATACATGTTAATAGACACAAATGAATTTTTAAAAGTTGCCTGATTAAAGGGCAACTACATAACTATATTTCAGTAACGAGTGGAAGCTGAGGTTTAGACAATAACAAATTTAAATTAATATAAATAGCATTAAATACCTAGGAATGAATCAGATAAAAGTTGTGTTAACATGTACTCACTATTAAATTGGAGCTAACCGAAGAGCACACATGTGCACAGAGGAAAGTAAAACTCAGTGGATATCAACCAGACAGAAGGGGGGAGGAGGAGAGAGGCAAAAACCTACCTAATGTGTACAATGAACACTATTGGATGACAGACACACCTATAGCCAGGACTCGAGCATTACAAAAGCTATCCATGTAACCTAAAATATTTGTACCCCCTTAATATTTTGAAATAAAAAGTGTGCTAATTCTCTATATGAAAAAACATAAAAAATTATTATCAAGAGAAATTTTAAAACATTGAAATATGTGGTCTTTTCAATAAATGTTGGTGAGTCAATTGCAAATTTATATAAAAAAGATAGGCACTGATGATGTACTTCATGCCATACATATAAATGAATTCCAGAGCGACTGTATATGTAATTGTAAAAGAAAATATCATCTACAAGATAACATAATAGTTTCGTGTCTTTAAGGCAGGAAGAATTTTTTTCAACAAGATATAAAGAGTGCTAATCCTAAAAGGAAGTAATTGATAAACTGCACTGCATTATAATAAGGAAGCCTTAATGAAGACTCTGCTAGGAAAGGAAAGAGCAAGCCATGGAGTAGGAAAATGTATTAAAACATACAGAGTTTCTGTATAGGTTATATGAATAACTCTCACAAAAACAATGAGAAAAAGACAGACAACCCAAAAGGAAAAGGAACAAACAATTTAAAAGAGTATTTCACAAAACAGAATACTTACATGGTCAATAAATATATGAAAGAATGTTTTATATCATTAAAAATCAGAGAATAAAAAATTAATTCCACAATGAGATATAACAAAAACTCACCAGAATTGCTAATACTAATTAATTATATAACACCAACTTTTGGTGAGGATGTGGAGCTATAGAAACTCCTACTTACTGGTGATGTAAATATGTTAATGACCACCATCTTACAAACATATTTGTCAAAATCTGCTAACATCGAACACTCACACAAACCCACCAATTCCATTCTTAGGTATATACCCAATATATATGTGCACATATGCACAGAAATATACAAAAACCTACATAGAATCATTTATTATAACAGTCAAAAAACTTGCAACAACCCAAATGTCCATCAGCATTAGAATGGATACTGTGGAAACTGTGGTGTATTGAAACAATAGGAAACTTTACAGCAATTAAAATGAACAATTAGAGCTGCCCTCTGTTTATCACATGACAGCATTAAAGGAGTGAAAAGGCAAGCCACACAGATAGATATTATGAAGTTTAGGTTGATAGAAAGAAGGCACATGAATATACACAAACACATGCCATAGGTGAGTAATGTAAGATTCTGTACCTGTAATATTTAAAGTCATGCAAAATAACATAGCATCAGAATTCATGTTGCTGATTATCTTTGCTGATATGTGTGGGGATATTTATGGATAGAGGTCAGAAGGTTGGATTCCTGCAGGAATGATAATTAATGATAGATTTTTATTTTCTACCTGGTTGATATTACAAGGAAACCTTCACTTTGAGACACTTATTGACTTATACACTTGTGATTTGTGTAAATATATTTGTATAAATATATTTGTGTAAATATGTATATGCACACACACTAACATATTTACACACACACACATATATATGTGTTACTTCTTTATAAAAATGTTAAAACATATCCAGAGACATTCAAGGGAAAAAATAACCTTATATAAGGTTTAGAATACACATCTATATCCCTGTCTGTCTGGGTATCCGTTCATTTACTCAGATACAGATTTAGGTATTATAAACACCTATTACAGAAAATTTAAAACTTAATAAGAACTATATTGGCTCATAGAAAAATAAAGCTTACCAAATGACATGAAAAGAAATAGAAAATCAGAATGATCTTATTTCTGTTAAAGAAATCTGTAATTAAAATCTTCCCTCAAAAAAAACCCCAGGCCCTTTTGTCTTCATGAATGCATTCTATTGAATACTTAAGAAAGAAAAATATCAATCTTGTGCAATTTTTCCGAAGAATAGTAAACGAAGGAATTCATTTTATGAAGTAAGCATATTTTTACTTCTAAATCTTGACAAGACCATTCTGAGAAAGAAAATTTCAAGACATTAATGCTCAAGAACATACATGTAAAAATTCCAAAGAAAAGATAAACAAATAAAATCCAGCAAAATGTGTAAAGATAATATATTATGAACAATTTGGATTTATTTCAGAGATGCAAGGTTGATTTATAGATGAAAAATACATATAATCATTTCTACATTAGCAGTAAAAGCATTTGGTAATGCAAAATATTCATACTGGTTAAAAATAATATTTATTTCAAGGTAAAAATAGAAGGAATGACCTCAATATACCAAAAAAAGTGAAATAAAAATCATACTTAATGGTTAATGAGTAAATAAAGCTTTCCCTGTGACACTAGGAAAACACAAGTATTCATAACATTGTCACTTGTCATCTTCATTATCCTAGAAGTACCAGTCAGTGCAATAAGCCAAACAAACTAAAGTTGAAATCATACAATGTGTAACTTTTTCAGATTTTTTTTTTCAATTATTAACCTCCATTTAAGTTTCCTTCAGGTCTTTTCTTTTTTAAATTTTTAATAATTATGGATACGTAATAGTTTTATGTATTTATGGGTACATGGGATGTTTTGATACAGTCATAAAGTGTGAATTAATCAAATCCGGATAATTGGGGTATCCGTCACTTCAGGCATTTATCATTTCTTTGTGTTAGGAGCATTCCAATTCCAGTCTTTCAGTTATTTTAAGGTATACCATAAGTTATTGTTGATTATAGTCACTTTGTTGTGCTATCAAATGCTGTTTATTCTATCTAACTATATTTTGCACCCATTAACCATCCCCACTTTACCCCTCTACCCCGCTATCCTTCCCAACCTCTCGTAACCATCATTCTACTCCCTGTCTCCATAAGATCAATTATTTTGAATATTTATCTCCCACACATGAGTGAGAATATGTGATATTTGTCTTTCTGTGCTTGCCTTATTTCACTTAACATAATGTTCTCCTGTTCTATCCATGTTGTTGCAAATGGCAGGATTTCATTCTTTCTTGTAGCTGTATAATATTCCACTGTGTATAGGTACCACAATTTCTTTATCCACTCATATGTTGATGGACACATAGGTTGATACCATATCCTAGCTATCGTGCATAGTACTATAACAAATGTGGGAGTGCAGATATATTTTGAACATACTAAATTCCCATCCTCTGGATATATATCCAATAGTAGGATTGCTGGGTCATATGGTAATTCCATGTTTAGTTCTTTGAGGAGCCATCATACTGTTCTCCACAGTGGTTGCACTAAGTTACATTCTCACCAACAGTGTACAAGAGTTCCCCTTTCTCCATATCCTTGCCAGCATTCATTATTGCCTGTCTTTCTGATAAAAGCCATTTTAACTGGAGTGAGATGATATCTCACTATAGTTTTGATTTTAATTTTTCTGATTACTAATAATGTTGAGCATTTTTTTCATATACCTGTTGGCCATTTTCATGTCTTCTTTTGAGAAATGTCTATTCAGATCCTTTGACCTTTTTTATTTGGATTGTTTGATGTTCTCCTATTGAATTCTTAGAGCTTCTTATATATTCTAGTTATTAATCCTTTGTCAGATGGGTAGTTTGCAAATATTTTCTCGCATTCTGTGGGTTGTCACCTCACTTTATTGATTATTTCCTTTGCTGTGCAGAAGCTTTATAGCTTGATGTAATGCCATTTGTCCAAATTTGCTTTGGTTGCCTGTGCTTTGGGGGTGTTACTTAAAAAGTCCTTGCCCAGACTAAAGTGCTGAATTGTTTCCCCAATATTTTTTTCTACTAGTTTCATAGTTTCAGGTCTTAGATTTCAGTATTTAATCCATTTGATTTTATTTTTGTATATGGTAAGAGATAAGGATCTACCTTCATTCTTCTGCATAGGGATATCCAGTGTTCCCAGCACCATATATTGAAGAGACTGTCCTTTCCCCACTGTATGTTCTTAGAACCCATGTCAAAGATAAGTTCCCTATAGATGTGTGGATTTATCTCTGTGTTCTCTAGTTTGTTCCATTCATCTGTGTGTCTGTTTTCATGTCAGTACAGTCCTGTTTTGGTCACCACAGCTCTGTAGTATAATTTGAAGTCAGGCAGTGTGATTCCTCCATTTTTGTTCTTTTTGCTCAGGATGGATTTGGCTATTCTGCATCTTTTTTGGTTCCGTATAAATTTTAGAATTATTGTTTCTATTTCTGTGAAGAAGGTCATTTGTACTTTGACGGGGATTGTATTTTAATTTGTAGATTGCTTTGGGTATTATGGACATTTTGTCAATATTGATACTTTCCATGACTATGGAATATCTTTCAATTTTTTTGTGTGTCCTCTTCAATTTATTTCATCAATGTTTTATAGTATTCATCACAGAGATCTTTCACTTCTTGGTTAAATTTATTCCTAGGCATTTTATTTTATTCATGACTGTTGTAAATGAGATTACTTTCTTGGTTTCTTTTTCAAATTGATTGCTGTAGGCATATAGAAATGCTACTTATTTTTGTATCTTGATTTTGGATCCTGCAACTTTATTGAATTTGTTTATAAGCTCTAATAATTTTTGTGTGGTCTCTTTAGCTTCCTCTACATACAAGATCATATTGTCTACAAACGATGATAATTTGACTCCTTCATTTCCAATTTGGATGCCCTTTTTTTTTTCTCTCATGTGATTATTCTAAATACAACTTCTAGTACTATGTTGAATAACAATGGTGAAAGTGATTATCCTTATTGGGTTCCAGATCTTAGATGAAAGCATTTCAGTTTTTACCAATTCAGTGTAATACTAACTATGGGTCTGTCATATATGACTTTTATTGTGTTGAGGTAAGTTCCTTCTATATCCAGTTTTATAAGAATTTTTATCATAAAGAGATGTTGAATTTTCTCAAATGCTTTTCCAGTATCAATTAAAATGGTCATATGGGTTTTGTCCTAAGTTCTGTTGATATGATGTATTACATTGATTCATTTGCATGTGTTGAACCATCCTTGCATCCCTGGGATAAATCCCACTTGATGATGATAAATAATATTTTCAATATGTTGTTGAATTCAGTTTCTTACTATTTTGTTGTGGATGTTTGCATCTATGTTCATCAGAGATATTGGCCTATACTTTTCTTCTTTTGTTGGTTCTTTGTCTGGTTTTGGTATCAGGATGAGACAGGTCTCACACAATGAGTTTGGCAGTATTCTCTCCTCCTTGAATTTTTGGAATAGTTTAAGCAGGATTTGTATTAGCTCTTCTTTGAATGCTTGGTAGAATTCAGCAGTGAAGACATTAGGTCGTGGACTTGTCTTTGATGAGAGACTTTTTATTACTGCTTCTATCTCTTTACTTGCTATTGTTTTTTCAGGTTTTGGATTTCTTCATGGTTCAATCTTTGCAGGTTGTATGTGTCTAGGAATTTCTAGGAATTTATCCATTTCTTCTATGGTTTCCAATTTATTGGCATATAGTTTCTTATAGTAGTCTCTAATGATCTTTTAATTCAGATGTGATCTCTACTTTTTCATCTCTGATTTTACTTATTTGGGTCTCTTCTCTTTTT
>RJWJ010030820.1:0-19638 GCA_004363605.1 Indri indri | reverse complement strand
GTTAAGATAGATATTAAAGCAAGGGGTGGTTTCTACTTTGGCTTTTGAGAGTTATAATATTTTCCAATTATCCTCTGATTGGGGTGAGATGGAGATTCTTTGCTTTCCGGTCAAACCAGCTGGGCTTGTCATAGCAACAGAAGAAAAGCATGGCATAGCTAAAATCACCTGTAGAACCTCATTCCCTGTTCTAAATACTCTGGGAACTCCCTGACTCCCACAATAGAATAATCTAAGCTCCATGGCAGAGCGGACAAGGGCCACGTGATCCCATTCTGACCTGCAGTCCCTCCTCTTCCACATTGAGCAGCAGAGACACTGCTTCAAGCCTTCACAAGTTCCTGATCCATTTCCTCCACCCAGGGAAGCCTCCTCCACTCCTACTTCAAGCATCATAAAGCATTGCCCTGCAGGAGGCCTTCCCTGCCTCCTGGAAGAGGACTGCCCTCATTTCTGTCCTCCCCATTCCATGCCCGCCTCCTCGGCACCCGCCTCGGTGGATTGGAATTCCCAGCCTGCATGTTGACTTCGCACTAGATGTCAAACCTCTCGAGGACAGACACTGTCTTTTCAGCTCAACATCCCCATGGCTTTATTACATCGCTTTGCACATTTGTGGAATGAGTGACTCTCCCTTGAACTGATTCTAGATATCTAGGTTTAAGCAACCGAAGTTAGGCACAAAATGGCAAAATAAGGTAACTAAAGAAACTGACAATTTTTAATTGGACTATGGAATTCTAAATGAAATTTGTGGTAATTCTACTTGCATCTCTTTAAGGTATCTACCATTTGATCCAGCAATCCCATTACTGGGCATCTACCCCAAAGAACAAAAATCGCTCTATGAAAAAGACACCTGCACCCGAATGTTTATAGCAGCACAATTCACAATTCCAAAGGTGTGGAAACAGCCCAAGTGTCCATCAATACATGAGTGGATTAGTAAAATGTGGTATATGTATACCATGGAGTACTATTCAGCTTTAAGAAACAATGGTGATATAGCACCTCTTGTATACTCCTGGATAGAGCTGGAACGCATTCTACTAAGCGAAGTATCCCAAGAATGGAAAAACAAGCACCACATGCACTCACCATCAAATTGGTAGTAACTGAACAACACATAAGAGTACATATAAGAATAACATCTATTGGATGTCGGGTAGGGAGGGAGGGGGAAGGGGAGGGGCGAGGGGGAGGAGGGGACGGATATATGCATACACAAAGGGTGCAATGCGCACCCTCCAAGAGATGGACACGCTTGGGACTGGGACTTGGGGGGAAGGGGGGGCAAGGGCAACATACGTAACCTAAACATCTGTACCCCTATAAACAATAAACAATAAAAAAAATAATAATAATAAATGAAATTTGTGTTTCTGGGCCTCAGTTTCCTCATCTGTAAAATGTAAGAGTTAAAAATTAACTCTGAATGATGTCACCAACAGCTAGAAAGAGCTGGAGCTAGAGGCTGGCTCTCCGTTTCCAGATTCCAGTCACGTTTTCCTTACGTCACGGGTCCTGCGCTGGGGTCTTCCTGGCCTTCCTGGA
The DNA here is from genome assembly GCA_004363605.1 of Indri indri. Lineage (NCBI taxonomy): Eukaryota > Metazoa > Chordata > Mammalia > Primates > Indriidae > Indri > Indri indri. The sequence goes on along the minus strand of RJWJ010030820.1, from coordinate 18,084 downwards.
CCTTGTAGCAAAATCTCAGCACTGTGAATGCCAGTGCGGTCTATGAGCCCTACATCTCCAGTTCCAAAATTTTATTATGGATTTTGCTTGAAAGAAATGACCACTGAAAACATTACAATTCAGGTAAAAGCTACTGCTGGATGATAAAGACTACAGATTGTGTGGGACTGGAAATAATGCAAGGAAAACATTGTCTTTTTTTAGTTTATTTGTAAAATTTACAAACTGTGGCTATCTATGCATAACAATATTCTTGAGGTATAAGATACCAGTGAATAGATATTCATAAAATCCTGAAATATGCAACTTTCAAAATGGAAAAAAAAAATTGGAAGGAAACAGGTAATCCTAAGAGGAGTCAGTAGTTATAAATAGTTATATTCTCTATGTTGTCTACTAGGCAAAAGAATGTATGGAGTCAACTTATAAATCTAATCACAAAGAACAATAAAATGCATTGCAAAAGCAAAGTCACTGGATACAGATAAAGTATTTTCAGGCCCAATTTTGCTCTGCAAATAGCAGGAAGAAAAACGCAACTTTGAGTGTATCATAACCAATTCAAAAAAAAAGACTTACTTCAAAGTAAAATCAAAGTATTTTACAAATTAGAAGATATTTTAACTATCTGAACTCCAGGCACATGGAAACAATCTATACAGTACACAGCTGTCTTTACACTGCCCTTTTTGTTACTATAGAGTACAGTAAAAGAGACCAATCCCTGTAGGAATGAGATATATTCTTTTTTGTCAAAAAAGAGTTGCACTTTCATGATTTCCCACAAAACAGCTGCAAAAATACCTACAGTAGGGCATCTGGAATTCTTAAAAGTGACTTGAGGATTTGTGGCTAATGAAACATTGTGAAATAACACTCACCATGTTGTAAAAACTACTCTTAACCATTTATTGGCATTTTTTAAGACAAAAATGAAAGGTGCCCTAAGCATATTAGCCTAGCTTGATTAGAACAAAACACTAAAGTGACAAAGAAATGGTGTAAATAGATGGCTTGCCAGGAATGGATCTTGACATAGTAGTATATTTAAATCTCTTTTAAAGGTTATGAAAAACAGTGTGGTAAAATCACAGCGTGATGGCTGTTGCGTACATATTTGATCAGATTGTGAGGTATCATCAGTAATAACTTTCATGTTCTTAAAAAATGTGGTTTCCTGTTGAGACCGAGCATTGTTCCCAGGGAAAAAAAAAAAAGGAGAAGGAATTCTCTTAAAGATGTTTTTCATTTTTACCTCTCACAAAACAGCACTATCAAAATGAAAGCAATGGCCTTTCCATGAGAACTTGGGTCAAATAAACCATGTATTGTTCCATCTTAAAATGAAACATCTGGCTGATTTAAGAAGAAAACGAGCTTAATTATTCTTGAGGATCTAACAGGGAGAGGTTAACTTCAAAATCTATATGTCTTTCCAAGCTAAACATGGAGAGAGAAAAAAAGAAAACTATGAAGTTATTTTTGACTCAGGAAAGTAGATCTGGAGGTAATTTAGTGAACACAAATTACCATTGACAAGAGAAGAAATAATTTATTCTCCTGGTGAGTCTTTTTATATGAGTGGGCAGTGTGGAGCTGTCAGCAGGGAAAAGGCATTTGGATGGATTTAAAATAATTGAAATCCAAGTCCAAAATCTTGTAAGATATCCAGGGTATCATATAAACTTGTGAGACTCCTTGGAGAATTTTGACTTCTAAACTGAAGCATGAGGGTGAAACTATGACATATATTATAATTCAGGTGGAGGAGAGTTTACAGCTTGGAGATAAACAGGTTGGAGAGGTAACTAATCCCAAGTATTTCTTAACAAATCCTTTTCTTTTAGCTTCACTTTTAGTCTTTTTTCCTGGGTTGTCAGCCTAAAGGTCTCTTCTTACTAGAGTCTTTATGGATGTCTGCTTGGAAGTCCTACCTCAGCCCTGGGGGCTCCTTCCTTTAACGTGGACCACGGTGCACTTTGAGGATGGTCACTACCAGGCATAATCTGCTTGGAAGGGTGTGGTCCTTTCTCAGCTGGAATTGTGGGACATAAGTGTGATGAGACCTGTATTTGGTACCTGGCCATGCTTCCCTTCAATGTCCTGTTTCCTCTTCTCCACGTGGGCATCACTTAAGAATGGAGGGATGATCAGGTTTTCCAAAAGGTATAGAGCAACTTCGAGGTAATTACATCCAAAGAGAAGACAACTTACAATTATTCTCAAAATCTGTCTTCTTCCATAGTTCTAAGGAAAAGCATCCACAATTAGAAGAAATCCTTTCACAAAGGATCACCCCCAGCCCCCAACACACTCCAATTACTGATCTTGGCCACCTGGCGTGTACCTCTCTCTGTCATTTCTCCTTCCAATCTCCATGGTGTGAAATGCTATATACCTTCTGGGAAAACCTAACCCTCCTGACAGGCTCATTTCAAGGCCTGTCCTTTTCTGAATAAATATACTGCACAGCACTATAGTTTCTCAAGTTTAGAATACTTTCTCCTTGAGAGGAAGGGGGGACTAGAAGGAATGGCGATGGCTGGTATTTGGCGTTGTAAGTCTTGTAGAACAAGCCATCTAGCCCCGTTTCCAGGAAGGAGCCACTGTGTTATGCAGAGCACCGTTAATGCTATTTCTTATCCCCAACAAATTTCTCCCTCCCTTTCTCGACCACCTGTTGGGAATAACCACATAGCTTTAACTACACAAATACTCACCAGACACTTTGAGGTTACCAGATTACTCAAATTCTTATCCAAGTGTCATCATAGTCTCTTTCTGAGGTAAGGAAATTATAGCGACACCTGAAACTATTTTGTTGTTGAAGAATCCATGGCCAGATACTGGTCATCTAACCAGATGCAAGGTTGGTAGTCACGTGGATAATCTAAAATAATTTGTGCTCAAAATAATCTTGATCCAATGGTGTATGCACATCAGAAATTATAGGAGATAGGTTAAAAATTTGCAAACCTATCATAACTCAAAGAGAGCGCTGAAACCCTACTCTACAGCCCAAATGCAAGAGGTACTGAAAATAGCATATTTGCAATGATTCTTCAGTGCAGCATCCATGTTTCTGAGGTTTGAAGTGCTCTACCTCATTATGCAGAATATTCTGGAACTCAGGCAAGTCTAATCTCCAGCTCTGTGACTCTCAAACTCTTTCTTAAGGGAGGGGTGTGGGTAGAAGGAAAAGCAGCAGCCAGCAGACAGTATATGTGGGTACATGCTGGTGAGAGCAGTGAGGTGGGGGACAGGGGATGGCACACAGAAGAGCCACCAGGTGCTTTTCATGGCAAAGGTGGCCCGGAAAAGCCAAATTTCATGCAGAATCAGGAATGACTATAGAAGCTCTGTATATTCAGGACCTACCTTAGGCCAAATTGTCAGTTTTATCAGCTATCATTTGCAAGACTAGCCAGTAAACTAGACTTACCAGGGATCAGGTTGTACAACAAATCATTTGCTCAGTGAATCCCACAGAAGGTATCAGAAATTCCTTCATATCACCTGTACATTTTCTCACTGTGCCTTCCTGGTTTCATGCTTCTGCATTTATTGTTTAAACTGATGCGGGAAGGGCAGGGGGAGAGAGCGTAAGAGGGGAGAGAGAAAGGGTGTCTGCTGGGGAGAATTTGAGTCCAGGGAAGGTGAGAGGAGTTGTAGGCAAGGATCACCAGAAAGGAAGTTTGGAATGTTTGCGGCCCCATTTAAACTGCACAGGTGCCTATGCACTGTGTGATCTACCATGTTTACACCAGGTAGCAGAATTGCATCTACCTTGGTAGGTCAGCTGTGTGTGTGTATTTAAGGCTTGCATGAATGCACCACAGAAGAGAAATAAAGAGTTATGTCTACTTTAAAAAGAAATCAACAATAAATTCAGGGAATAGAGTTAAGTTTCAATGTATTGTGAAAGATAAAGTATGTACTAAAACAAGGACATTTGACTTTATTTCAAAAGAGATCAAAACATGAATGCAAAGGGACCAGCTGACTTTGACATTATGCTGCTCAACAAATCTTAAAAATGAGCTCTATTAATGAGTCTCGGGATAATAACAATGATTCCTAGCCATGGTGTTAAATTGTTTTGATAGTTCTTTGATCATTCCAAGAACTGTTGGGGAAATCTCCATATTAAGTCCTCTAGAAAAAAAAAAATAGGTATTTATTACCCGATATTTGATTATTCTAGTAGGGGGCTGGAAGGTTAGGTAGAGTCATGAAATCAAACCAAATAATTTAATGTTGCAACTCACTTAATAAAATTAAATCCAGTATACCAAGTCACTGAGTTGGAAGAGAATCTTCTGGAAGAAGTTACGAGTAAAGTAAGAGGGCCTCTCATCAAGACAGGGCCTCAGGACTTTGGCGTGGCCTCATGGCCTTGTTTCCTGGGAAAGAAAAGAAGCTTTATGCATTCTTTGAACTTATCTTCACTGCTTTAAAAAAGGGAACAAGAGGGAGAACCAAAGCCAGAGCACGAGAGAAAGGGAGGGAGAGAACGTTAGGGAAACTATGACGCATAAAGGATAAAAAGAAGGAACATCTGCAGGATAATTAGGAAATTCCTTCACAAACAGAACATTTAAAACTTTAAACTTTTCAACACCAACTAGACCACATTGTTTTCAGAATATTGTTTATTATTATTTTCTATTCTAAATTCAGTAAATTCAGGAACTTCTTTTAAGAGGAAAATAGGAGAGGGGGTGGGGAGGACTGCCTTCTTCTGGAACTACCATATTAAATCTCAATCTATTATAAAGTTCTGGTATTTTGTTCCCACCGAGAGGGGAAAATTGCTTTAAATATGATTTTCAAGGCTGTTACATATTCAATTTTGCCCATACTTTGAACCAAATTCATGTGATATTGGAAGCCTCCCCTTTTTAACAAAGCAGACTGTGTATTTCATCTGCTTCAGTTGCTGAGGGAAGTTACGGGGTGAAGTGTATTTGCCATCAGGCAAACATAAAAGGGAGCTGGAAACGGTCATGCCCCAAATCCAGCTGGGTAACGGGGAGCAGGCAGTCAACTAGCCTGCAAGACTGACTGGGTTTCAGGAAGAAAATCGGAAATGAGATCAGTTTTTATACTTAATGCTTTAATAATAAAAATATACTTGAAGTATAAAAAGATAAGGAGAGGTAAGTTAAGGAAACGAAGCTTGCCTCCCAGCTGAGCAAAGAGATGAAAACAAATGGAAAGTCCTGCAAGCCATCCCTACTGGGCTGATGCCATGAGCAGAGGGCTGCCACCCCCATGGCAACAGAGCAGCGGGAAGTAGCTCCGGAAAGCTTCCGGAATGGCCGCACGTTCTCCATCACTCTTTTTCTACTCTCAGCTATCCCTCCCTCCTCCCTCCCCTTACTTTCTCTTGCACCCTTTTTCCTTCCCATGCTGTCCTTTGACCTCATGCCAGGACGGCTGCCGCGCCGCTGAGCTCACTGCTGGACTTTTCTGCTCCGAAGCTAACACGGGAGGCGGCGGATGGGAAAGCAGGGTCTGGCAGTGTCAGGGAAGAGTGACGAAAGGTGCTTGTTATTCCGAGCTCTGACGTTCACCTCTAGGAGTCGTTTGATGATTTCAGTCAGGGACAATGTGCAATTGCTTGGCATCCTTCAAAATACCGTGTTTTATAACATCGATAAGAATTTGCATACATGTCCTTCAGCAAATCAAAATGCGCACAACTGTTTAGTCACTACAGTCCATTTTGGGTGAAACTAACCAGTGGTTAATTTGGTTATTTACAGGAAGTATCAGTTACGTCACAAAAAAATTTAAAATGCTGCCCTCAAGAACCCCTTCTTCCGTGTCTTCCTCATCCTTACGGGTGACTTCGTTATCGGTGCGTAGACCTCACAGATCTTGTAGGTCAATGACTGACGCCCCGGAAAAAGGTCTTAATGGCTATTTAGTTCAAGGCCAGTCTTCCTATATGGAGGGTGGGAGGAAACTTGTGGCTCACCCACCCTTCTGAATATGATCCTAACTTTTCCTGCCAAGTGAATCAGTTGAAATAATAATAATTTATTTGAGTGGAACTTTTGATGTCCTCTGAGAATACATGCTAGGGGGAATCTGATGGCCTCCCCAATACCAAGCTCTGACATTAACACTGCTCAAACAGGAACATTAACAAACGTTTCCATCTCCTAATATCCTCTTATTATATCATATAGCAGTAAATCAATTGTACCAAGTACATTCCGCCACCTCAAAAAATACGTTTTTTAGATCCTCTCATCTTTTTTAGGCCCTGGCTACATAACAGCCAACAGATACTCACCTACACACCTGCACTGTACATAGTAGGTAACCACTGAATGTTTGTTGAATTGAAGGAAAGAGCCCCTACCCAGATCTTACCAAAATCTTCCCTCAAAGGCGATTCATAGGCATCTGAAACATTCTCGAGTGTGACAAAAACTAACATAATTATATCTATCAGGGTCCAACTGGGAAAACAGAAACCACTCTGACATAAAATAGAGAAAATTTAACGCCTTAAGTAGATGGTAGAAGCTGAGAGAATGAGCCAGGCACAGTGGTGCAACCCAGAGATCAGTAAGAGCAGGGACTTGCTACCTTTCCAAGGCTGGAGGTGTAGACAGAAAGGTCACAGCTCCCTGAGCCCGAGGGTCAGGGTCACAGGAGCCCTGGCAGCCCAGGGCTCTGGAGCTGGGGCTGGGGGAAGCTGCCCAAGGCAGAGAGGGAAGGTTACCCTGGATTCTCCCTTCTTTATTCCCCCTCTATCTCCCACAAGTGCCTTCCCTTAGTCAAACGCTGCTGAAAGACAGTTGACAGGGAAGTCTGGGAAACTCAGTAAGCAGGGGTGATGCTCCCAGTGACACAGAACAGGGCAGAGTAGGGAAGGGCAATGCCTGGATCTGAGAACAGATGGCTCAGGGCTGGCACAATGGGGGTATGTTGGCTTAGTTAACATTAACACTGATGCTAAATATATTCAGAAAAGAGAGAGGTGCTGCTGTTTCTGAAACATTTTAATATAAGTGCTCAGTACAGTTTTAAACGTCACACAGATATTTACATATACACATACATATCAGAGCAACTCAAAGAAGTCACCCAGGAACTCATATGCAAAACTGAGAATAGGGACATCGGAAATGATGTCACCTGATTTTAGTTATTTCTCTCCAGTATTGCCCAAACAATCCAGAAGGATCACTGCACATATGCCATGTTGTTGCAATCAGCACCCTGAATCCCAGGCAGCTAGCCACTTAATCTTTCTCTTGAGGAAAGCCAAGGTTGGCAGAGCAGGGAAACCGGCAGCCTATGGAATGCACATTTCCCACCAATCTACTTTGCCCAGGCTTTTCACCAGTTCTCGGAGCCTATGGCGTCTGGCTTGTGGCTAGACCACAATTCTGATGGCAGTCGGCGAGTGGGGGCCACGCCAGGCTGACTTCACTGCGATGCCATCAGTGCTGGGGTTGGGTTGCCAGTCTCAACATGCTGATGCCAAAGCCAGCCCACTCCTCCAACCTGCTCAGTCTGTCGGCTGAAATAATTGGCCAAGATTAAGCCAAGGACTAAAGATCAATGGCTATTTAAGGGCCCGGTAGACTAATTTCCCCACAGCTGCTCCAAGTAAGCACTTTATAGCACATCTTATATGGTGCAGTAAGATTTTCGGTTCAGACAGATCTAGCCCCAAATCACAGTCCTTTTGCTTACCAGCTATACGGCACTGGGCATTGCAAGCCCTTCATCTGTAAATAGGAAGAATGAGATTAGGATTAAGGTCATGGTGCACATATAAATATGCCTAGTACACTCTAGCATAGAGCACGTGTTCAACCAATGACACCTCCTGTAAACATGGATGTCTGTAGAAATTAATCACTGAAAATCATGATAATCCATGAACGAGATGGTGTTGCAAGGTGGGATATTGGGCCAACCACTAAAATGAAGTTATGGTGTAAATAGCAAAATCAGTCGCATGTGTATGTTTGATGAATGTGCGCATTCTTTGCTTGAGACAAAAGTGTTCCCCGAGGCTGCTTATTTGGCAAATGACACTCAATCACACTCCCCACAGTCTCAGATCATGATTCTGATCCATAAAGTCAACCGCCTCTGCAAAGGAGCTTTTGGAACTGGGTCAATAAGTAGGGAGGCATAAGTAATACCATGACCCCCTGATTTCACTGTTACTGAGAAAAAAACGGTCTGAAATATTTTTCACTTTGAATGTAAAGGCTGTGCCTTATTGGCTGTAAATGACATTGAGGCATTAATATTTGCTGTGGTAAAAATTTGGAGAGGAATTTCAAACAAGATTAATATTTACTAATGCAGCTCTCTCCAGCTCTTAAATCTAAATATTTCTCTCCTTTTTCTTCTTCTTCAGCTTCTCTGGCCCTTCAGTTGTTTCTGTCTTCCCCTATGTACTCTCTCGTTCACATGGATTGCTCACTGTGAAATCAGGCACATTTAATCATTTGTAGCAAAGCATCCAACAGGCCATCTAAAAAAATGTGAGACATATCCAAGTAATTATTTTAAGGATTTTGTTTTTTCAAAATTTGAGAAATCTGCACATGAGAAGAGTCCAAAAACTAGGCAACTGCTTTTCTTTCACTGGGTATGTTGACATATTCAGCAAATAATTTCCAAAACACTATGGGATGTTTGAAGTTGTTTTTCTCTCTAGACAATGTGTGTGGCTTGAAAATCACTTCTGTGCAGTATGTTTTCTTAGATTGGCTTGCCAGGTGACCAGAAATAAAAAGCAGGTTCTCAAAAATCACCTCCTCCAATGCCTATCTCCCCCATTTGTGGGGCTTCAGTGCATTCCAACTGTACATTTTTTGCTTTAACGCCCTGTGTGGCCTTGCTCAGTTTAGATTTGAACCTAGTTCAAAAAAGCACACGTCCAGGAAAAGATTGTGCAAGAGTTCCATGTTTACGCTGCGCTGTACATTCTTAACAACGCTGGCCATGTGATCCATAAACATTAATCTAAATTTTATGAGATTACTAATCAACTTTTCAGCAAATATTACGAATTTCAAGGCAAAAATAGAGAAAATACTAAATAAAGCAATGTTTTCCAAAAAGTTTATATAGGACAATGAACACAAGTGCATTTATCAAATCAGTGAAGCAAACATTTGTGAACTGTCTACTTTGGGCATCACACTGTTGCTAGGTGCTCACAAAACACAAAAGCGAGCAAGACCTAACTCTGAGCCTTCACTCAGAAAAATTATATTGTAGTACTGTCTTGCTTTTGGAGAGGGCTTAGTTCTTAGGGTTTTATCGCATCTGATGTCAAGTTAATAAAGAACTCATTGTACAATCTCTATTCAAGTGAGTAAAAAAATTGATCTTGGGGAGTGTAATACAACCAACAAACTGATTAATTGTTTTGCATTATTAAGTTTTAAGGGGGATAAAAGAAGAGTGTTTTTATTAAAATTAAATTCCTCAAATTTCCCTATATTTATCAATGGAACTTTTATCCCAGCAATGATAAAAGATAACACTTATTTTAGTAATTACTATTTGGTGGGCGTTGGCCTCATTCTAAGTATTTTACATACAATAGCTTCTTTAGTTCTCAGAATGGCCCTTGAGATGGGGTTTCAGTTATTTTTACTACGTAATTAACTAGCTTGAACTCAGGGGCATGAAAGAACCACCATTTTACTATACTCTCAGGTTGTCTGGGTCAGGAGATAAGATGGGGCACAGGAAGTCAGACAGGAACGACTTGTTTTTACTCTGTAGTATCTGAGGTCTCAGCTGGGAAGACCTGAACAGCTGCAGGTGACCTCACCAATTAGTTGCTGGCTGGGTTATTTGAATGCTTCTGCCCACACATCTGACACTTGGCCTGGGCCGATATGAAGGCTGGACTCAGCTGGAGCTGCAGATTGGAGCCCCTACTTACAGAGCCTCTCCAGACAGCTTGGGGATCCTCACAACATGGCTGCTTCAAAGTGCTTGGACTTCTTAGGTGGCAGCGACAAACACCAAGAGCAAGTGTTCCAGTGATCAAGGCAAAAGCTAAATGACCTTGTATACCTACCCTTGGGAGCATTGCTTCCATGATATTCTGTTGGTCAAAGCAGTGACCAGCCTGTTCAGAGTCAAGGGGAAGGCTAGGGGTGGAGAACATAGAGCATACTCCCCATGGAAGGAGTGTCAAAAAATTTATGGCCATGTTTAAGATTGCCACAGATTGCTCTTATTATTACCTGCATTGTACAGATGGGAAAACTGAGGCATGGAGATGCAAAGTAACCTGTGCAAGATCACATATTGAGTAAGAGGCAGAGGCAAGATGTGAACCCAACTTCTCTGGTCAAGAGCCATGTTCTTTGCCAGTAGCTTGCTGCCTCCAAATTCAGTCTTGCAATTGATTCAACAAGTGTTTTGTGCCTGTCTCTGTTCAAGGTTCGGGGGATCTAGCATTAACAAAGTAGACAGATGCCCTTCTCTTAGCATTTTACATTCTGTTTGCGGGAGACAGCAGACAAATAAATATATAATATACCAAATGATAAGGGCTAATTAAAAAATTAAGCAGGACAAGGCAGGTACAGAGTTACAAGCAGTTAGTTACCTGATTATGTTATTTCATGTAGGATAGTCATAAAAGGCCTCTTGATAATAATAGTCCATCATGTGGACTTTTGGAAGAATTGTGGATACCACTGACAACTCCAAAGGCTTGATGGAAAGGAGAGACAAAGGGAGGAAGTTTAGGTGCACCCACATCAGAGGGGATGGCAGGATCAAAGGGACAGAGTTGGGAGCTTGCTTGGCAAATATAGCAGGAGCATGGCAGCCTGAGCATGCGGAGCTGACTGCTCATGGCCAGTGAGAGGAGGTAAAGTCAGGGAGGTCCTGGAGAGCCAGATCCCACAGGTCCTAGTGGGCCATTGTAAGGACTTTGGCTTTACCTTGGAATGATTCGATGAACAGGGAACCACTGGAGGGATTTGAGCAGAGAAGTGACCCAATCTGAATAGACCATGTGGAGCAAGAGTGGAGGTGGGGACCAGCTAAGAGGCTGTTGTCATAGTTTAGGCCAAAGATGAGATTGGTTGGACAAGGATGCTGGTGCTGCCAGTGGTGAAACATGGAAAGATTGTTGGTCTGTTTTGAAAGTAAAGCTGAAAGATTTGCTTGGGGAACTCTGAGAGGAATGGAGGAGTCAAGAATGGCTTCAGAGCCTGTCTTGAGTTGTCACTTACAGAGACGGGGAAGAGGTTGGGGGAGAAGCAGGTTTGGGAGAGTTGGAAATTTGGGCTTGTGTTTGCAATGTGCTCCATTGACAAGAACAACTGGACTTCCACAAGGAAATGTTGGGGAGGCAGAGAATCAAGTCTGGGGATCAGAGGAGCAGCCTGCCTCAAAGCCTCAGAGTCACCCTCTCTTCCTTCCTTTATCCATTATTTCCAGGCACTAAACACTGTCAATTTTGCCCTGAAAACAAGCTTGTTTTCTCCTGCCCTTCTTTTTATGTTTGCTGCTCCCTCCTTGTGCGTAAGCACTCTTCACCTTAATCTTAACTAGGACTCCTGCCCTTCCTCCCTTCAACTGACCCTAAAACTGCCACCAGACCAGTCTTGTTGACGTGCTGATCTGCTATCACTCATCTGCCCAGAAACTTCCACAACCATCCAAGTTTCCTCAGCAAGAGTCCTCTAGACTCCAACATACAGAAGACATCCCTGGAGACAGTACTACATGCGGATTTCCAGCCTCAACTACCAGAGTCGTCTTCTGTAGTCCCAGGAGGGGCTCAGCAATCTGGATTTATGAAATAACCAGGAGGAATTCTACTCAGGTTTGAGATATGCCTTTGTGTGAGGAGGGAGTCTTCTTGCCTCAGGTTAGTTGCTGAGTCTGCAAAGAACAGGGACTGCCTTACATTCACCTAGAGAGGCACAACACCAGGCACGGAGCAGATGGACAGTGATAAAAAGAGTCACATGCACAAACTATGTGAGTTTCTTTTCGAGAGCTGGCTTTGAATTCCGGTGGCGCCTAGTGTGTGCCTATAGATATTAGATAAATAAAGCATCTCATCTGTGGTTCGATTTAATTTAGCCAACATGTTTATAATGTTAGAAGCCCAACTCTTTAGTTAATGATTACAACATCTGAACTCTATTTACAGGTTGAGACACTTGAGTCTTGACGAGTTTAATGAACTTTTATTAATATAAGGCCATCCAATTAGTCTGAGGATCCAAAGTCTGGGATTCAAACCTTGGCTGTTCCCATAACTGCCTGCCCTGGGGAAGTCCCCAACAGTGACTGACTCATTTCTGTGAAAACTCCTTGAAAAAGTTGGTTTTACTCACTGTTTCTACTCTCTCCTCATATTCTCTCCTCAACTCACTATAATCAGGTTTTATCTCAACGTTTTACTCGGCAACGTCACCAATGGCCAAAATCTTGCTCTACCCGATGGTCACTGCTCCATCTCTGTCTTATGTGACCCTCCGGCAGCACCGAACATGGCTGATCACCCCTTTCTTTTCAAAGTGCTGTTTGATATTTCCAGTCTCCGTGTTTCTCTGATCTCCGCAGGCATATATTCACTTGGTTGTCCAAGTCACCCTTCCAACTTAACCTGCCACGGGAGCACTTCTAGTCTCCCACCCCCAAAACCTGGTTAGATTTGAATTAGGGAAGTCAGAATACAGCATTGAGCACTCCAAAGACAATGGAAGAGCAAAGAGGTTTCCGTCTACCAACATGGTGGACCAAACGAGCTGATTAGGCATAAATGGCACTGTGAACCTTTTTTTTAAATGTATAGTACCTCCATGAGTCACTTCCACAAAGCTCAAGTTATCATTAAGCTTGTTACATGATGTCTAGGGACTTCCCTACACATGATGTAAGATGGATGTTTTATTCAGATGCATCTTTCTGAAACTGATTCTATGACCAGAGAAAAGGTGGGCACTGAGGAGTGAGTGGGATAAAAGGGGACTCGCTACGTGACCCTAGAGCCTGATCTTGCCCTATCATCCACTGATGCAGACGTAATATGAGCACCCAACGTCAATCTCATGATCATAGCAAGCGAAATAGAGACTGGCCTGGTGGGAAATAGAACTAGATCAAGGACAGGAAGTGGGGAGCCTCTCCCCTTTCTTCAGGGAAGTATATGGTTACCGACTGCTGCACTTTTAACTGCTGCGGACCATGGGTTCTTCCTCAGCTGTTTCCTTCTACTGCCCCCCCCAACCCCGCCCCCGCTAAGCTTGTTCTGCTTGCTCTGGGCCCGCCCTCTCAGCCAGCCCTCAATTTACACGATGTTTCAGGCCAGTCTCCCTGTCCCTTGGTTCAAATCCCAAAGCAAAGAATCATATTGCTTGCTGGACACCAGTGGCTTGGCCGACCTTGAGTCAGATGCTGTATGTGTGGCCGATAAGAGTGGGGACCGTGTTTTTCAAACATGAACATCTGGGCTCACAAGATCCATGAGCCTGGGTATTTCTCAGTGAAAGGGACTATTTTATAATAAATTCCAACCTCTTGTGGACTATGTTAACAGCAAATAGCAAAGAAGAAAGTTCATGTTTTCCTGGTAAACATTCCCTGAGAATAAACTTTACATATAACAATCAGTGTAAATTACAGAAAGAGGAATCAAATGCAAAAGAAAAAAAAAAGGAAAATAGTGGATGGATTGTAGCCAGTTTTTCAGCTCCAGACATCTGGAGCCAAGACAAGGAAAGGTGAGGAGCTGTCCTCTGCTGCAGCCCTGGCCTCCGTGGGGGCTCCTTACTGGGGATATTTACATTAAATTAATGTGGCTGGCTATGGCTGTGTTCAGCACTTGGATACGCGGTTAAATAATCAGTGTGGTTTGACTGCTGGTTTCTTTACTGTGGTTAAATAATTGGTGTTGTCTTGGTTGCTAGCTACTTTAAAAATGTATATGTGCACTTGTTTCTCTCTCTTTTCTTCTTCCTCTTGAGCAATTTCGACAAGTCCTTGGCAGAAAAGTGGCTGACCCGATTTTAAAGGGATACTTTTGTTCTCCCTTGTTTACATTTCCCCCAGATGCTTTTCAAGGATTTGGGAATTTTAGAGACTTTTCCTCCCTGGACCTAGAAGACCCTAGAAAGGAATTCAGTCCAGATTTTTTGTTTGTAGAATAGAGATAAGGCTGAGCCCGAGGGCATCTTTGGTTTTCCAGAAATTCCAGAAATGGGCTCCACTTTTGTAATGATGAGTCACTCGCTTCTCAGATTCACCATGAAAATGGGAAAGAAAATCGCGATGGCCATTGGAAAATGACCTATGCATGGGCATTTCCCCTGTGTTATTTATGGCTGGGCCTCTGGAACCTAGAACAGCTTCTGACAGACACAGCTGTGCAATATTTGTTCAACGAATAAAGGATAATAACAGTGAAACCTTATAATTCAGGATTGACATAACGTCTAGTCCAGAAAGTTTGTTCATTTGGCCATTTTGTTGATTTGCTTAATAATTATCAAACTACCATAAACTGCTCTGCCCTGGGACCCTAGGAAACTGTCTCCTCTCCACATAGCTCTGTCCCTTCCCAAATCCCCAAACCCATCCCTGACACTAGACAAATGAAAATCAAGTCAATTGATTTTCAGCAGCAAATTGACTGGGACAGCCGGGCAGTAGAGAGATCAAGTCCAGGGACAGCCACTACAGACATATACGCAAATGCAAATCATGGACGAAGGCCAAGTCTTCAACTGTTGCTCAAAACCACAAGATCCTCAGGGTTCCACAGGACATGGGGCCTCAATGCTGCAAGTCTGAAGGCAGATGCAGAGTGGAAAGTGGTGTTTCAGAGTGGGAAGGTGAGGGAAAAGCAAAGTTTTGTTTCTTAAATATATGCCTTCAATAATAAAATAATTTCATCTCTAACAGAAGTCCAACACAAACATTTTATGTCAATCATTCAGTAGTTACCCAAGTAAAAAAAGGGTGAGATTTTTTTCCTGATATGTCTCTAGTGCAAGGGGCGGGGAGAGGTAGTTTCTAAGATTTTAAAGGAAATCTGTGAGGATTCTTCAGAATTGATTGCTTTTGCCATTTTAGTAAGAGGTCATATTTCCCTTTATAAAAAGTCTTTGTTAACAATTTTTTTGACAATTACTGATCAAGTGGAGGAAAACTGTCAGGAAACTCAGACCTTGAACCAGGCCTCTGGGCACTGTGCTCAGTGCTACGGGTAGGGTAATGACAGAGGGCATGGGCTTGGGGGGTCACTTTCTGGGTGATTTCACTTATGAGTTGGATGGTGCTGGATCACTTAACCTCCCTGAACTTAAATGTATTCAATCTTTCCCTTATTAATTTTCCGAAGACTTAAATAATAATGTATGTCTTACACATAATAAGAGAAATTAAAATTAAAGCTACAATGAGGTATAATTTTCACTTATCAGATTGGCAGATATCCAAAAGTTTAATAACATGTTATGTGAGTGATGATATGAGGAAACAAACACTCTCATTCCCTGGTACAACTTTTACAGAGAACAATTGACCTATCAGAGATATATAGATGGGATAATTGATCTAACACACTTTGAAATGCACCTCCTCTTTGACTCAGTAATTCTACTTATAAGAATGTATCCCCTAACTGTATCAAAGTACTTATGAAATGACAAATGTGCAAAGATATTCATTGCCACATGGGAATGACAAAAAAAATTGGAATTTAAATGTTCCACAATAAGGGACTGGTTAAATAATTTATGGAATACTCAAAATGGAATGTTATGCACTTGTCGAAAAGGATGAGCAAATAATATGTCAGTTCTTTATAAAGTCACATGGAACAGTGTCCAAAATATACTGTTAAGTGAAAAAAAACAAAGCAAAGATTGTTATTTTTTAAAAAGATATTTATATCTGTATATACATGT
Organism: Indri indri; assembly: GCA_004363605.1. NCBI lineage: Eukaryota > Metazoa > Chordata > Mammalia > Primates > Indriidae > Indri > Indri indri. The sequence goes on along the minus strand of RJWJ010030820.1, from coordinate 2,140 downwards.
CATATCTCTGGAAATGCAAGCTAGAAATTAATAGCAGTGGCTCAGAGAAGTAGGTGGCTGGTGTAAAGGTGAGTGGAGGCTTTCTAAAATCATACACTTTTTCAATCCTTTTGCATTTTGTACAACATGCATGTGTTTTTTCTATTCAAAGATAAATTTTTAAAAAATTTTAAATAAACTGGAAAGCATAAAAGAATGTATAAAAGTCTTTGGTAATTAAATGTATGTCTATGCAAGAAACAAAGGTATTAAGGCCACCTATCATAAACTTCCTTAATCAGAAGAACAACGTAATAGAATGTTTGGCCCAGGAAGGCACTCAAGATATGTCTGGGAGATGTAACTGAATTATAAGAATGATTATATCAACATAAATAGTTAATCATTTGGGGAAATACGTAGCATGGAGAAACCAACTTTGGGATTCAAATGGCCTACATGGCCTTACTTTATTTTTTTTTTTAATGAACACAAAAGAAATAATAAATCTCAAAGCTTTAAGTGATGAAGCTATAAATGAAAAGATTGAACTTAAGGTCCCTTCTAGATTAAAACAGAATGCTTCCTGGAGTGTTTTAGGGCAGTGTAACTATCCCATATGATACTCTAATGGTGAATACAGAACATTATACATTTGTCAAAACCGGAGAATATACAATACAAAGAGTGACCTAATGTAAGTTATGGAATTTAGCTAATATAAATATATCAATATTAGTTCATCAATTGTTAATAAAGGTACCACACAATATAATACAAAATATAAATAATAGGGGACACAGTGTGAGGGGGGGAGGGGTTACATGGAAACTCTGTACTTTCCAATCAACTTTTCTGTGAAACTGAAAGTGCTTTAAAAAAATAAAGTCTATCCAAAAAAAAAAAAAAAAGAAGAAGAGGAACAGAGTTAGAAGACTTTGGAAAAAAAAATTGCTTTATCCTCCTGTGGGATTCAAATGAATCAAATTCAGTGAAAAACAAGCATGTAAGTATGAATGCAGATTTAAAATGTAAGAAGAATGTGAACTCATCAGTGAGTGTTGATAAAGTCTTACGATACACATTTCATTAAAAAGTATTAGCTGGCTTGTAATCTTTACCAATCAATAAGATCATAGACTTTTTCCAAGACATTTTATGACAATTATAGCTTTTCGGCAATAAAGATGTTAGCAATTTTACTGTGTTTCCCCCAAATTGTTTGAGAAGCATTAGCCTAACACTCATAATTTTGAGTACTAGCTTGTGGTTAGATATTTTTGTTGTTAATAGTTTTTTTCAAAGCCTGTTTTCTTTATATAGAGCCTCAAGATAAAAAGCAGATTTTAAGACTATTGATAAGCTGTCTTACACATTATTATTTTTACCTAGAAAATGGTTTATCTAAGTTTATGAAATACTTATAGAACAAGTTTCTTCTTAATGTCAGCCTTGATTTCAGTAGTGACAAACTAAATTTGAAAACAAGGCCTGACATGGCTTTGAAACATTCTAATGATGGCTGTTGTAGAATTGGCCCCAGTTATTGGAGAACTTAAGGGATAATGCCCAAATGTGCACAATGTGCTGTTTTGGAAAAATTGCTCTTTGTATTAATAGAAATATAGTTATACTGCTAACAGCAAGCTGCTGAGGCTGAAGCATGTTGTGCCGTGAATGCTCTATATTGTTATTGGGCTTAAATCTCCATTTCATTAAAATATCTTTTTCAGAAAGTGTGAAAGTCAAGCTTCCTGAGAATTGGAGCGCCTACTGAGTTTGTGGGGATTTCCTTGTGATATTAGATATTGAAACCGAGCCTTTTTTTGGTTTAAAATGTGCATAGCACAGTGCTTCTCAAATTATCTGTGCTGAACAGCCAGAGCATTTTTTTCTATCACATTTTTGTAAAACAAAATTTTTTAAATTATTAGAAAAATAAAAAGATACTTACAAAATAAGAGCCTCAAATTTCATTATTAGATTCAATAGACACAAAATTACTCTTTGAAATTGCTGTAAAGGAATGCAAATACTTGCTCTGGAGATCTGTACTCATCTCACCATGGCCCACCGAGAAGCAGCTCGTGGGTCAGCACCCAGCCCTGGATCGCATTTGTCCTGGTGTAGTGGCTGCTTTGCTCTTGATGATAGCCTTTGG
>RJWJ010030819.1:0-19605 GCA_004363605.1 Indri indri | reverse complement strand
GGAGCAGGAACCGGGCTCCACTTGCTTCCCATTTCTCATCGCTTCCACCTTCTCAGCGCTCGTGTCTAGGCGCTCCCCGAGTTTCCCGGGCTTCTGACATCCCGCACCGTGTCGTGGGTCCTCGCAGAGACAGGCTAAGAGAGAGGAGAAATCTAGACACCTGCTGAGGGTTGCATGGAAAAGACATCATTCGATCCTTTCCCATTCCACAGACGGGATGACTGAGACTCAGGCGAGCTTGCCCAAAGCCGCGTAGACGCGTGCCAGGGCCAAGGGTACTGAGAGCACAAGCTTAGTTTTAAAGTTTGGCCTCTACCGGTCACTCCTGTGAGTGGCGTCCACCCTGTGGAAACTGTGCCCCCCGTTCCTAGAGGCTGAGTGGCTTAGGCCCACCCATCCTTCCTCAGTAGCAAATATTATTATCTGCTGTGCACAGTCACTGTAACCGTGCTGGGGACACAGCAATGAACACAACCCTGCCCCTCCTGCGGCCCACGTTCTACGGGAGGGTCACACAATGAATGAGATGAATATTGAGAGCATATTGGTCATGTACGGGCTCCAGTCCAGGTTCAGCCTCCAGCTGTGTGACTATAGGCAAGTCACAGTGTAGCTTTGTGTCCTCTTCTGTAAAATGGGCACATAGCACAGGATTCATGTCTTCAATCATTCATTCGGCAAATATTTGTTTTCTAATTAAAATGAGCCAGGCGCTGCCCTTGACAGAGACGTCGAGAAGGTGAGATGGACAGATGAGGCCCCCGTCCTTATGGGACTGCGTATTCCTGTGGGGAGACGGATACTCAATAAATGCGTAGGTGAACAAGATCCCCTTTGACACACCTGAGAGCTACGAAGTGAATCCAGTTTGTAAATGGCTATGGGTGGAAGGTCACTCCTCCAATGGACTAATCTGGAATCCTAGTGTTCTGCGTTCATGATCCCACTACCCACCAGCCTGTGAGGTCTCCTGCAGGCAGGTTTTGTCTTGTCGGGCCATGCGATCCTCACAGCAAGAGAAAACACTCACCAGCTAACAAGTCCCAACCACCCCATGCAGGAGACAAGACCCAGTGTTGTGGCATTCTTCCAAAGGCGTCCTAATTGAGAGTGAGAACTGGTGAACTCCACCAACGGCCGGCTGGCAGGTGCACAGTGCATGGTGGAACTCCGAGAACACTCTCCTCCCGGGAAAGCGAGCTGCGGCTTGCAGGAGGCATTGGGCTTACACTTTCCACCCCTCCTGCCTCTGCAAACAAGTTATTAGCAGTTTTACATTTGCCCCGAGAAGAATCAGTGTTAATTCACCTTGGCGCCTTTCTGGCACCAAGCCATCTCGTCCTGCTCACAGATCCTCAGCGAGAGAAGACAGAAAGGGAGGAAATCAGGCAGGGAGAAAGGGGAGAAGAAAAGAGAAGGAAGGAGGGAAGGAGGGAAGGAAGGGAGGGAAATGCTACCTTTAATACATCACTCATCGGCCAGGTGAGGTGGCTCACACCTGTAATCTTAGCACTCTGGGAGGCCGAGGCAGGAGGAGCTCAGGAGTTCGAGACCAGCCTGAGCAAGAGGGAGACCCTGTGTCTACTGAAAACAGAAAAATTAGCTGGGTGTCGTGGTGAGCGCCTGTGGTTCCAGCTCCTCGGGAGGCTGAGGCAAGGGGATCGCTTGAGCCCAGGAGTTTGAGGTTGCCGTGAGCTATGATGATGCCACTGAACTCTGCCCAGGGCGACAGAGTGAGACTGTCTCAAAAAACAACAACAAAATAAAAAACAAAGCAAAAACAAAAAGCATCACTCATACCTTCTCAGCATTTATTTCACCCAAATGACCACCGATGAAGAGTGGAATTTTGGAGATCCTGTGTACCCGAAGCCATTCGAGACAGAAGCGTTTGGATGCATTAATGCGTTAGGGAAGGGTCCACGCTTTCTTCGCCGTGACCACCTGTGCGCTCCTTTTGCTTCTTCCAGGGTTAATGAAAATCGAGGTTCAAGAGATTCAAGGCCTTTCATGTCAAAGGTGGAAAAACTATTTTTTAGCCTAGACGATAACGGCAGGTCATACGGATTGTATATTACTCTTAACACCAAGCTCCCTCATTTCGCTTTGGCAAACCAAATTTCTTAATGGTGATGGTGGTAGCTCGCGTTAGTCGAGGCACAGATCTATGCCCTTATGAGCATCATGTCTTTTAACTCGAATTGTCTTGTCCATGCAGGGACTCAGTGTTCCAGCACCGTCTTTGACAGGGTAGGGTGGTTCGCCTAGTTTTGGAATTCGACATCAAGAATCCTGCAAATGTAAGCCACGTGCTCCAGTATCAGCATTCTCCATAAATAAAGGTGATATTTTGGTTTCCAGGTGGCCTCACTCTTTTATCTTATATCTCACTTGGTTCAAAACTTGGTCGGGGACGAGGGGTGCTGGTGTTGGGCTCGCTCAGACTCCAAGAGGAGCGTCTTGTGTACAGCTGCAAGCCGCCCCTCCACACAGCCCTATAGGTTTTCAGCATCCTCTTCCCCACCACAGAAAACGCTGTGTGTACCCCTGCAACTTCCCTGAGGACAGAGGCTGGGCCAGTGCTGGCTTCCCTTATAAAAAGAGGCAAACCAGTAGTCAGCACTAACTATGGAATGAAAGTCCAGACCCCTCTTCTTAGGAAGAAGCAGATCTCAGCACCTACCAAGCCCACAGTTCCATCCCACAGGAATGGACATGGGAGCCCACCGGAGTAGCCAGTCTGTTGATGTGCATGGGGCCGGGCACAAACACCTTGCCCAACAGGGTCTGTCAGTGTGGACGACTTGGACAATAACTGCTGTTTATTAACCATTTACTATGGACCGGGCATTCTGCTGGGTGCTTAACACTCTTATCTTGTTCAGCCTCATTGCATCATTAAATGTTAGTATCACCATTTCGCAGATGTGGAAACTAAATCAGAGAGAGATGAAGAAAACTTGGTGGAGAGAGAGAGAGAGAGAGAGAGAGAGACAGACAGACAGACAGACAGACACACACACACACACACACACACAGAGTGGGGTGGTCAGGAGAGAGAGGGGTATATTCCAATAGTAGATAGTAAAGTACAAGGAAGTGGTTACATATGAGCTCAGGACTAAAATGCCTGGATTTGAACTTGTTACACCTGACCCTGTACTTTTTCACATCTGTAACATGGGCCAATAATGGCACCTACGTCAGTGACTGCAGTGAAGTTTAGAGGAGTCAATACTTGTAAACGGCTCAGAACTTTCTGGTACCTAACATATGTTCAATAAATATTAGTCACTAATACCATTCTTTTTCTTTACCCACAAATAATTCTATGATATCATGATAGCAAAGTTGTCAAATAAAAAAAATTTTTATTTCCTAGAATGGCTATTATTATTATTATTATTTTTAACTATTCCCCAGGCCTGTGGGGAGGACAATGTTTCTCCCCTTGAGTCTGGAGCCCCAGGTGTGCACCGCTCCTGTCTCCTCTGTCTGCTTCCATGATCCTCCCTATTTGCTCAATCGGTTAATATTTGTTGAACCCCTTATGTGTGCTGGGGAGACTTTCCTAAGCACTGGGAATACAGCAGTGAACAACCAGGAAAAATTCTTGCCCTCGTGGAGCCTGTATTCCAATGAATGAAACCGTATTTCCTGCATCTTATGCAGTATTTTCATGACCTTCTTCAGTCCCCTTCCTGAATCAGGACCTGGACAATCCCTCCTGGCGCTGCTTCACACCCACCAGGGCTACACGGGGAAAAGGAGTGAGAAGTGAGCATCTGGTTGGTGAGTCTGGAAGGTGATGCCAGAGATGGGGGCCCAGCTCTCTGCTATGGTCTGAATGTTTTTGTTCCCCAAAATTCACATGTTGAAATCCTTCCCCTCAAGGTGGTGGAAGCAGGAGGTGGGGACTTAGGAAGTTAATCAGGTCATGAGGGTGGAGCCCTCATGAATGGCATTAGTGGCCTTATGAGAGGCCAGAGGAAGACCCCTCACCCCTTCTACCATGTGAGTACATGCGAAAAGGTGCCATCCATGAGTGAGAAAGTGGGTCCTCATCAGATACAGAGTCTGTCTTAATCTTGGACTTTCCAGTTTCCAGAACTGTAAGAAATAAGTTTCTGTTGTTTATAAGCTGCCTGGTTTTTGGTATTTTGTTATAGCAGCCCAAATGGACCAAGATACCCTCCTTCTCTTCTGCAGGTGAGCACATTGCCCTGTGCCGTCCATGCTGGAGGCTGTAGCAGCTGCATCTGTGGCCGTCCAGCCCTGTCCATGGCTAGGAAGCTGGTTTGCCCAATTCCGGAGTTTTGTGTCAGGAAACCCAACTGTCTACGCGTGTAAGCAACATCCTCCATTATCAGCTTTCTCAGTAAAAAAAGGTGATTTAGTTTCCTGAGTGTCTTATTCTTTATTCTGATTTCTCATTTGACTTCTGAGAAAGTCAAACTTTCTCCTGGATAAGGTTTGCTGTTTATTGGGCTATCTCAAATGCCAAAAGAAGCTTATTTTGTACAGCTACATTCTGTATACACACAGCAGACAATATTTCATACATGGCTAATGTGTCACTTCATAGCCAACATTAGTCAATGACAAGAACATCTCTCTCCTCTAGAGAACACTAAATGATTTAATTTACTGAGCCAGGCATAGAACTTAGATTCTGGAAACCAAAGGCATGTTTAACAACTTGAGTGGGTGTTTTCTGTTGGCTGTTTACACCTAATGATGAACATTACTCAACAGTTAATGGCGGACATTAAATTGTAATTGTCCATTAATTATAACGTACATGTATAAATATGTATTTGCTTTATATGTGAACACAGTTTACATTCATTCTTAGTTTGAGGTTTGTAATGCCCAGTGAATCTTCAGTTAGTTCAAGAGGGCATAACCAATGTTTTAAATTTCTAAAACTAAATTAATGTCAATTCACTTTAATTTGAAAAAGACAAAGTAGTCTACATGGAACACTGGTGGTAGGATGGTGAGCTGGACTAGAAAAATGGAGGTTAGGTCCAAAAATCAAAGGGAAAAATGTTTCTAATCTGTAAAATTGGAAGGTCTGACTACTTTGTCTGATCTTTAAGATCCCCTCCCATCCAAATCCCTAAGCTTTATAGTTGTGTCTTTGAGCAAACCACGAAAGGTAAGCTCATCTTACAAACCAGGTTCTCTCACCCAGCATAGGATTGTACCATCATAGGTAGCAAAACTGAACACCAACCAGCTAGCCTAATAATTCTTAACCCCTTTTTTATATTTCTGTATTTGTACTTACCCAACAATTAAAAAAATGGGGTTTAAGAGCCTACAAAATACTCCTTTATTTAATTCAAAGAATTAAGGGTAGTCACTTTGGTTATAATGTGACTTGGAGTTTGCCAGAGAAACATGTTCCACACATTTTCCCATTTCCTCCTCCCATGTTCTCTTTGGGCTCACCTTTCTCTACAGCCCTAAACGTGTTAATCTTCCCCTTCTTCAACTTGAGGTACTTGGTCCGATCTGCTGTTCCAATTCCAAAGCTCTCAGTGCAGCTTTCTCTGATCAAGCTTTTTCTAGAAAACAATAATTCCCTTCAAACTAATGGCGGTGATGATAGTGACTAACAAGATGGCGTCATTTGTTTGTGTTCACCTAACAGACCTTGTTTGACTCCCAGATACATTACAGAAACTATGCTAGGGACTGTTTATGTAAGGATGATCAAGGCACTCTCCTGGTCCTAAAGGAGAAATTAGCAATGAGAGAAGGGTAGTAGTGTCTGGGAGGCTTGCTACCATTCACTCCTCCTGTGCTCGTGGCAGACATTGATAATCAATCACAGCACCTTTCGCCTGTTGAACAGACTCGTCATCACATCCCCTTTCAACCCAGTGCCCTGTGCAGCTACTATCAGTGGCTTGGATCCAACATGGGAGATGAAATGATTTGGTATGCCCAAAGTCAGACCTGGGACAGAAGGAGGGAAGGGGGTGGGGAGGGATAATGGATTATCATGAGTAGACTTTTTTTTTTGGCTAAACGGGGTTAAAGTTGGCTTCTTAGTTAATGGAAGCTGAAGCGTAAGTGTTATTATAGCCCATTTTCACCATACCAGACACCATGCTAGGTGATACCACGCAGTATCTCATGTAATCCTCATAACGTTCCTATTCAGCCAGTAGGAAACCCGAGCACAGCAAGGTTGTAGCTCTCACCCGAAGTTTCACGACTAGTGAAGAAGGATGAATTCAAGGTCGAGCTGGCTCAAGAGCAACACAAGTTTCCAAAGCGGAGTGTGAGCCGCTGGAGCATTTCAAGCTTCTCTATGTATTTATTTTTCATCCATAAATAAAACAAAAAATGTATCATGTGGATTGTCACTGGCACCCTCAGTCTGAATGTCAAATGGTCACTTGTCACACACAGCATAGGAGGTGCCCCGCAGACAGAGTACGGTTCTTCAAGACAGAGGGCTGGCATGTCTTCAGCTATGGAGAGGTGCAGCCGCTCACGCCGTCTAAGGACTGTGTCATCCTCGACAGCAGAATCATTAATACTTCCTACTGGGATGGAGGGTGATCATGAAAATATCTTGAACCACCCAGAGTTTCCCCAGTTGTCTTATGGAAAAGTTCCAAATAGATCTGTTGTACTTAAAGGCGAGTTCCCCATTTTTCTTTTACGAGAAAGACGGTGTTTTGTACTTTCAGACCTTTACTACGATGACAAATGTTACCAAGCAGATACTTTTGAATAAGTAAACACGTTTCATCTGTCCCCTCAAGGTAAAGGTGACATTTTAACAAGTCAGAAAATCTTTCTAAAGAAACTTGTGTATGAAAAGAACATTTTGGAAATGGTCTGAATTTTTCATCTGTTAGTGCAAACAGTATAAATGGGATGCATGTCAGCCCTCTTTAAAAAGTTGGAAATACAACTTTTCAATGTTTAAAGATATTCCAAAATATTCCGGTGGCTTTTGGACTCAATTGTTAAAAGCACTAACACAATAAGAACAGCGCAAGTTTACTTCATAAGAACAACTGATAGACACCAAGGAAGATAAAAACTCACAAGCCAAATTTCAACCAATTTGCATTTTTGCAAATAAGACTGGAAAATAAACTATCATGATTTATTACTAACAACTCTAGCCAGTGATGCATTTCTTCTTTTGTCTCTGCGTCTTTGATGAGGGAAACTTTTTAGTTCTGACAGTCCTGAAAACCAAGATTTGAGCTATTCCGCCTTAGCTTAGAACCAGCTAGAACTGGCTTGTCAAATTGTTTTTATCATCCTGGGTTCAGCTAAGATTTACTGAATCATTGCTCTTGCTAAAACATGTTAATTCTTTTTGATGAAAGCAAAATACCTTTATGCCGTCTAACCGTAAAACTAAATAAAGTTAAAAATCAATTTGAGAATATTATTCCATCTTGCACCTTATTTTTTGAATTTTTTTTTGTTGTTCCTTTTACTTTCCAAAATACATCGGCAGAGTAGTTCAAATACGTAATTTATAAACAGATATGCATATACTGGGGCCTGCAGAAAATATCTTTCATTAAAGATATACAGCCCCCAAATTTTGCGAGCCGCTGCAATATGCTCCCTGCAACTTAGAGAACTGGAGTCAGGGGAAAGAAAGTCAAGGCACCAAGTCAATCCACAGGCTTTATGTCTTTACATATACTGAGGTTAATGATATCTCATACACTGAATCTAATTGTATTCAGCCACCAGATTAGAAGTGGTGCCTGCTGTCGGAGTTGGGCCCAGGGCAATCCCACAGGTTGAGTGTCCCGCCACTGGTCCTCAGGTCCAGGGGGGCCCAGGCTTGGGAAGAAAAATGAGTGGAGGGAGCTCTGTGTCCTGAGCACTCTTATAATACCTCCCTGAGCTGGCCGGGGCAACCCTAACCCTCCACCGTCCCAGCCCAGCTCAGCAGGGGGCCGTGGCCACGTTGTCTTCCTGCCTCCCGCCTAGGCTGAGAACCCGCCCCGTCCTTCCCTCGCGTCAGCACAGATAATGCAAAAGAGTCAACAGAGGAGTCATGAATAATTACACTGTAATTCCCCCAAAGCTTAATAAACTAAGGGAAAGTTTATCCGAAGCTCGAGGATCGCCTGGAGCTCTCTGAGCGTGAAAGGCTGCAGGGTAATAACACCTTCTGGAATCGTCTCTCTCCCTCCTGTTTCCTTTCTTTATCTGTGGAGTTTGCTCAACCCCCTCCACCTTTGAGGTTTGGGTCCAGGCCTGAGGAGCAGCGGTGCTCACCTCTGAGGGCAGTTGGTAAAACCGACTTGCTTTACCCAATACCCCCCTGCAGGTATGTGTAGACGGTCTCTGAGCGTCTCTGTGCAGCGAGTATCCCGCACTCCTCAGACGCGTGTGGACCCCTCCAGCCTGCCAGCACCTCCTCTGTCTGCCTGACTTGTTCTCTCTGCTTACAGCACTCTTCCTCAGGTCACAGGAACCCCGCCTTCCTCACCGGTCTGATTTCTTTCCTTCCTGCCTCTGTCTCCAAAGTCAGGAGAACCTGAGGCTAAAACGAAATTGCTTTTGGTAATGGTCTGAAGGTGATTTAAAAGCATGAAATGCTTTTTCTTTTTCTCTTTTAAAAACCAAATGAGTTCTCAGAGAACAAGCAAACCAAATTTGAGGTGATAGAAGCCGGAAGAGTGGTTATGTCTGGGGGTGGCGGGCTATGGTCTGCGCTGGGCGGGGAGGAAACCTTCTAGGGTAGTGGAAATGTTCCCCCACTTGATCTGGGTGCACATATGTAAACACGCATTGAGCTGTACACTCCAGATCTGTGCACTTTACTGAATGAAAATCATACGTCACATTTTAAAAGGAAAGTGAAAATACAATAAGCAATATTGTTCAGGATTTGGGTATCAGAAGCTGGGAAGGGGCTTAGCCTAGGAGGGTCCTACGTTCATGTGGAACTGTCAGCAGCTTAGGGGACACACTTTACCTTCCACTTGACACAGCCCCTAAGCAGCCTTGCTGAGCTCTGGGGAAATTTCTGGGCAGATTGGGCCAGGACAGGCCCTGCGAGGAGCCCGGAATTTTTAAAAATCCATCTTGAACGCTATTACATGCCAGATTAATGCTGAGCGTTTTGTGTGCACCATCTCTTTGAGATGACCCTGTGATGGGAAATTCGGTCTCCACTGTGCAGACAGGGAACCTGAGCCCCAGAGGCTGGGCCGGGGGTCCAGGGCCACACAGCTCGTCGGGTGGCAAGCCCTGCCCGCCTTTCACAATCCCTCAGCGTTGGCCGCCCGCTCCAAATTTCCTCCTGAACCATTCTTTTTTTTTTCTTTCCAAAAAATGTCACTGATTTTTCTCTGTGAATAGGTGTGTCACTCCTTACCCCATGATAGGACACAGAAAAGTGACGGATGGCTTGAGCGAGAGGAGGAGTTCCCTGAGAAGTGCTGCTCTGGGACATTGCCCTTCTTCTGCTCGTCCAGAAGGAAAAACAGAGTAAAAATTGTCTCGAATTTAGTCCCTAAGAGAGGAGTCTTTCCACTTGCACCTCAGTGGCTCCCTGCCAGCTCTGTCTGCAGTGGTTGGCAGCCGGCACCGCAGGTGTTTACTCAGCGTTTTTTGCCTCTCCAGAGGGGTTGCTTTGACTTTTTAAAAGTATGAGTGAATGGGGGAAGATTCACACCTGCTTCCCAGAGTAATCCACAAGCGCTGCTATAGGTAGTTGCTTTTCAAGATCCTAGTCCCTCCGGTGTTTTCAAGTCCTGCACAAGTTTTAATGACATCCACTCAGTTCTCCCAGTGAGTGGAATATGATGCTCCCCAGAGGAACACGGAAGCGCCGGCACCATCGGAAGGGATGCTGGACAGGTGAAAGCCACAGATATCCACTGGAATGTTCTTGTCATAAAGACAGGGAGTTGTTTTCTGTTTGGTTTAGCTTTTTAAAAATTTGTTCTGAATTTATTTACTGCTGTACCCCCAGGGCTCAGAACAGGGCTGAGCACATTTTGGGCACACTCAAGAAATGCTTGTTGAGTGAACAATGGACTAGATGAACCCATGTCCCTCCAGACAGCAGTGTCTGGGATGCCACAGAATGGGCGAGTGTGCACACTGCCGCAACAGACCAGCACGGGGAGGAGAATCTCTGGTCCTGTGGATTAGCCAGATGTCAGTCATTCAATGACACGTGACTCCTGAAACGTCAGAGTTCACTGCCTGTCAATCACAGCATTAGGTGGAGCTCTGGCATGCTGGTCTCCAGTAAGGCAGGGCTCTTGCAGCCCAGCCGCTCACAAGTGCCCCAGGAATAAAGGGCAATGGGCCCCTTTTTTCTTACAGGCTTGTGTCTACAAGATAGATATGCCCCATGCATTGCTGCTCTTCCTCTCTTGACCCCACTGTGAAATGGAAAGCCAGCATGGTGACACCCACTCATGCAGAATTTATGGCCCTGGTCTGGCAAGAGCCTGGGAGGTGGCGTTCTAGAATGACTACTCAATGGCTGTTAATCAGGTGTTAGTTTCTCACTCTTCAACATGCTAACCCAGTGCCCCAGAGTGTATTACGGGGGGAACATGTACCTCAACCCCCCAAATGATCTCTCACCCTCATTACTACCACTCGGTTCTTCCCTGGCACATTGGACTAACTGGACTTTTTGCATTAGCAAGTAGGAGAACATGCTCCATCAACTCATTTCAGCCAAATGTGGATTTCTTGACAAAAGGCTGCAACGATGGTAGATCTGAAAACACTTTTGGAGACAAAAACAAAAACAACCCTCTGAAAAGTCACTGCAACAAACTGCCTGGTTAATATGCACCCCGTGTATTTTGCCATTGTGGAAACTGAACTTAATTTGTCTTAACGTGATGCAGCTATTTAGCATTTCCTCCCCCTTCTCCTCCTTCTAGTTAATTCTGAGTGGAGATAAATCTTGAAAACAGACTTGGAGGGCACAGCAGGAGGCCCTGCAAAGTCATTTGGGTTGTAGCTTCCACTGTGCCCCTTTGCTATTTTCTGAGCAATTAAAACTTAAGCAGGAAAACAAAGTATTACTAGAGTGACTCATGAACATTATAGCGCCTGGGTGCACTGAGTACTTAGCTTCTGACTAGGGGTTCCTTAGGCACCCGCGGATGTTGAGAAAAAATCTCTATTGCCCCAGGAACTGTGCTGAACACTGGAAGTGTAGACAGAGAGACCTACACTCAGGCGGCTGTCAACCCTTTAACTCTCACAGCATTCCAGAGCGGGAGGCAGGCTACCGCCCTGTCAGTCCTTAAGCCAGGAAACAAAGGCTCTGGGAGCTGAACAATTTTCCTCGGGCAACTTGTCTGAGTCCGTGACAGAAGCTCAGGTTCCCCGTCTATGAAAACAAAATGACAGTGTGGCTCAGCATTAGCCTTAGGATTGAGGTTTTGGTCCTTGCGATTTTCTTCCTTGATCCAGGCAGCCACGACTACTGTTAGTTTGTTCTGCTATTGTTATTTTGGCCTCCGCGTTCCTTCAGACGTACCATATTTCATTGACTCTAAGACACCATCGATTGTAAGATGAACCACTGTTTCATGTACTGCTAAAAAAGAAAAAATGCCGCCAATTAAACTGTGGCCGGACATTGGTCATGATTTAAGAGATGTAAAAATATGGGAAAAAGAGTCTTAGGATCCATCAAATGTAGTTCTGTATTGTCTGTCTGCCTGGATTTGGAATTCTTTCTCTTCTTCAAGAAACAGGTTTGGGGGAGTATTTCTTTCTCCTCTCTGACCTTGTGGTCCGACTGTGAGTCCCCCCATCGCTGCGTTCCTCTGGCTCCAGCATGTGAGCATGGAACTCAGACAGGCAGGTGGGCCACCCTGGATGTTAAACACTGGAGTGGGAGAAGAGATGCCTTCCTCTCTGGTGCCACAGATGTGGGGACCTGGAGCTTTGAGCAGCCAGCGCTCCAGCCTCATGGAGAAAACCTGGTATGAGACAAAGAATTGCTTATAGGAAGAGCAGGTGAGCTGGAGATGGAAGGACCTCACCAGGGTTGAACTCCTTCAATGCATTTGTCCCTGACACCCACCGGACATGGCAGCACCCATAAATCCCCCTTTGGCTAAACCCAGAGAAGGTTTTTATCTCTTGCTGCAAGGATCCTCTCTTTCACAGACACCAATTAACTAAGCCAGAAGGATCTCCACCTTGCTCTTCTAGCCTCCATCGTGGGAGCCCACAGTGACATGGGGACGGCAAACAGGCATGACAAACACCCCTGCTCCTACCCTGAGGGTTTAGCCACTGATCCCCATGGCCAAGGACTTGGGAACACAGGCTCCTGCCTGGTTCTTTACCAAAGAAATGGAGTTGCATTTTTTTAAACAGTGAATTTCAGTTTTTTAAAGAAAGACTAAACCAAAATATCTCTGGTAGGAGTGGGGGGAAAGAAGTCAAAGAGAAAACACACGTTAAGGCAAGACAAAAGAGAACAACAATCTGATTTTCTCTCCTAAAGTCCCTTCTGTTGACAATGCATTCCTGACCCTTTTTTCAAAACCTGGTTGGTGGGAAGGTAGGTTGAAAATGGTGGTATGTAGGTTGAAAACGAAGGATGAACTTCTTTAGAATTGTAAAAATAAAAGCGTGGGCAAACAATGCCCAATAGAACCTAACGTTACCCTTGGACTGTGATGCTTCCAAATTGCTGAGGTTTGCTAATGAATACTTTTCAAAAACTTTTGTATATAGAACTTTAAAAACCATCAGCGAATTATACTAATCCACTCACCCTATTTTAACTCTTCAACTGTTCCCACAACCTCTGATTTTCTATTGCAGAGAAAGGTAAGTGGAAAATTGTTTCTGAGGTTTCTTTTGTGCAGTATTAATCTTGGGCAGTACCCATCTTGCCGCGTCCTCGTGTGCACCTTGTAAATTGATTCCAGACTGCTACCTTATTCAAAAACCCAATCCCCTTGGAAACCAGAAAGAAAATGAATAGCGGTAGAAGCCTATTTTACTAATATCAGGATTAAAACCTTCATTACACAAATTTGTTTGCCTTTCGGTGCCTTTTAAGTAAAAAATATTCATTATGAATTGGTGTTAATCTCGCATTTCTGCAATATTTTTCATCTAGATGGATCCCAAAGTTGTAGAGTTGTCTAACCCTTAATGAGAAAAAATAAAATCACTTCTTCCTCCTGTAACCAAGCATTTTATTACCTTTCGTGTGTGTGTGTGTGTGTGTGTGTGTAACACTTCTTTCTAGTGTTTTCTGAAGGCTTATTAACTTTTTACATAAAGAACTGTTGAATGGAGGTGATATTAATACCCTATGGGTCTTTGATCAGAGCTTTTCCCCCAGAGAGTGCCTTTTGTGGGAAAACATCGAATGAAAGAAAACTATGCCTGCATAAGTATTATGCTTACACTGAACCCATCAGGAAACACTGTGCTGTCTATTTTCTTTCTAGAAGATAAAAAGAAAAGTCTGAAACATAATCACTACATATCATAATATCACCAGCTTTTGGAGATATCTAAAAGATAACTGTTATTAATCTCATTCATTAGTGAAAATACTCCCTCCGCTCAGAATATGAGCAAGAAATACTCAAGCGACCTTGGCGTGGGTCTGAGATCCCTGCAGTATCAGCCTCCTTTTCCCTGTGTCTTTACATCTGGAGTCACGGAAGCCCTCCACAGACCACCCCAATCCCTCCTAGTCTCTGAGCTAATGCCCAAAGAGTTAGTCACCCCTGCTCCCTTCCTGTTCCGTCTTATGGCAGTGAGGCTGGGTGTCAACTCCTGCTGTTAGCATGTCCAGTGTGTACCGTGAGTACGAGCGCCCCCAGGCCTCCCTTTCCGGGGTAGGACAGAGGCCTGGCCTGCCTCCATTTCTCTGTCTGGCCCTCCCAGTTCCTGTTGAGACTGTAACCCCTATCCACCTGACTCTGGTTCTTATCAGTCCCCTCTGGCAAGAGTGATCTCTTAAACATTTGGCTTTCTTGTCTGCAAGCATCTTTCTCCCTTCCTCTGATGTGAGACATTCATTTAAATTTTGGCAAACTATCCACTTCCATGTTCACAGTCCTTGTGGTTTGGGTAGGTGTGATATCATCTCAGTCTCAGCTCTAGCAGTTAGCACATGGCCCGAACCTAGCCAGTCATTGCATGGGTGTATTTAACCCTTTGGCCAACGTGATTGGTTCAGAAGTGAGCACGTGCCACAAGTTGGTCCAATGAGAACCAATCCTGGGACTTGGGTTACAATTGTTGAACATGGCCAAGAGAGAAGACATAGACTAAGCCCCAATGACATTCTTTATGCTCCTAAATTTTTTGTTCTGCTATGCATTAAGCCAGTCCTATCTAAGCAAGGATGTCCATTCTCACCACTTCTATTCAACATTGTGCTATGTAGGTCCTAATCAGGGTCAAAATGCAAAAACTGTAAGTAAAAGGCATACAGATTAGAAAGAAAAAAATGCCTGTCTTTATTTACAGGCAATATGATCTTCTAGGTAGAAAATTCTAAGAGAGCTACAAAAAAAAACCTATTAGAAATAATAAGTTTAGCATGTTTGTAGAATAAAAATTAATATAGAGCTTTCAATTGTACTTCTATATATTAGCAACGAACAAGTATAAATTGCAATTTAAAAACAGTACTATTTAAAACAGGATCAAAAATGAAATTATTTTAAAAAATTGGCAAAAGATTTGAACAGACAATTCATCAAGGAAGATATGCAGATGGCAGACAAACACACAAAAAGATGTTAAAAATTATAAATCATTAAAGAGCTGCAACTCAAAACCTCAATAATATACCACTATATACTCACCAAGATGACTAAAATTAAAAAGACTGATAATACCACGCATTTTCAAGGGTGTAGAGCAGCTGTAACTTTCATATATTTTTGCTAGGAATTCAAAATGGTGCAACCAACTTGAAAAAGAGGTTGACAGCTTCTTAAAAACCAAAACATATTCTTACCACATGACCCAACAATTCCATTCCTAGATATCTGTCCAGGAGAAATGAAAACATACATCCACACAAAGACTTACACATAAATGTTCATTTTGGTTTTATTAATAAGATCCCCAAACTGGAAATAACCTAAATGTCCATTAACACATGAATGGATAAGCAAATTGGGGCATATTCACACAATGGAATAGTATCCATCCATAAAAAGGAATGAACTAATGATACATTGTCTAAGATTGCATTATGCTAAGTTAAAGAAGTGAGGCACGAAAGACTATGTACTGTATAATTCTGTTCTATCTATATAATTCTATTATCTTCTATATTTTGCATATTATGTCTATATAATATTCTAGAATAATCTAGAAAAGGCAAAATCCTAGTAATAATATAAAGCAGACTGGTGGTTGCCAAGGGTCTAGGGGTTAGGAAGGAGATTGAATGCAAAGAGCCACAGGGCAACTTTCGGAGCAATAAAAATGTCCTATGTTCTTATTTTGGTGGTGGTAACAGGACTGTCACATTTGTCAAAACTACTGAATTGTACATCTAAAATAGATGCATTTTATTTGATGTAAATTCTATCTTGATAAAGTTCCCTCCAAAAGGCAAGGATAGTAGCATGTGTAGGACATTGATATGTGTATTGTATGAAAGTGAGGAGGATGCTATGAGCCAGGAGTCGGCAGATAGTAAATACCTTAGGTTTTGTGGGCCATTCAGTGTCTCTCCCAACTACCAACACTGCCTTTGTAGCACGAACGCAGTTACAGACCACAGCAAATGAATGGGAATGGCGGTGTTCCAATAAAACTTTAAGAACACTTAAATTTGAATTTTATATAATTTCCACATGCCATGAAATATTCTTTTCCTTCTATTTTTTTTTTTCTCCAGCCATTTAAAAATGTAAAAACCAGTCTTAGCTAGGCCATACAAAAACAGATGGCGGACCAGATTTGGCCCACAGGCTGTCGTTTTCCAGCCCCTGTTGTAAACATATGTTGATAAAAATACAACAGTTATCATGGCTGTATCAAAGAAGCGATGAGGCAGGTGAAACGTCTAATACGCTGCTCATATTTACATGTGAGAGATCTGTGTATGCTACCACGAAACAGTAGAATGAGTTTTATTTTTACTCATTCTTCAACAGTGCCTATTTGTTTACTATTAATTTAATATTAATATTACTTTTAGAGTAGTGGGCTTAAAAAATCAAGACATTTTATCCAATGAAGTTCAACTTTTAAAACTTTTAAAACATTAGGACATCCATGTAAATTCGGTTGCCTCTTGTATTAATAAAAAGACATTTTAAACATACTTAAAAATTTTTAAAAGCTTTCATATATATTATGACCAAACCTCATGCTACCCTGAATTTTTTTCCTTTACCATCTGTCTAATACAGGTTATGGAGAGGGGCTTTGCACTTGCTGGATCCTCTGGAATGTTCTCCTTCCACATATCATCATTTCCCTTAGGTCTCTGCTCAAAAAACTTTTATTAATGAAGTCTTGACTGACCCACTCGTCCCCTACACTCCCCCATAATATAGTAAGGCCCTTCTCCTAGCCCCTGTCATAAACATATGTTGATAAAAATACAACAGTTACCATGACTGTATTTAAGAGATGATGCTGCAGGTGAAATTTCTAATACGCTGTTCGTATTTACATGTGAGAGATCTGTGTACACTACCAAGATCTGTGTACACTTCTTAGGAAGGCCCGCTTCCTTTTTTCCCCCGATTAGCCCCGATTACTATGTGTTATAGTGTATCCTTATTTGTTTCCTTATCCTCTGTCTTTTCTCACTACAATAAGCATTTTTCAATGCTGCATAATCCCAGCGCCTGGAAGAGTGTCTAGCAAACGGTAGGTGCTCAATATTTGACTTACTGAATGAATAATCTGGAAATGTACAAAGAGTATGATTTTCATTGGAGCATCATCCAACGACTGCCTTATATGAGCAAAAATTACGCTGAGAACCACTGGCTCGGGGTGTCCAAGGATGGAGAGAAAACACCAATACACACCAGCTAGTTAGGGAGACGCACAGATCACACCAAGGGAGCTTGCTACCGTAGGTCCCCCAGTGAAAAGAGCCTTCTTTTGGGAATATATCTTACAAAGTTTTGAGCATGTGCTGTATTGGAGACTTTTGGTAACTACGTCTTCTTCTGAAAAAGTAATGGCCATTTACTTTCTTTTTGCTTAGCTTAACTTAACCAAACTTCTCTCTAACATTGTCTTGTCAGGATGTTTCTAAATAAAGAAGGCATGTTATTTACAAGGAAGGAATGTCCAAGGTTTCACAGAGGAGTCTTGAGTGAAGAACAGTGTATTAGATTCCCAGAAGGCAGTTCAAGCCTTCTGAGTTACAGATGCCCATAGCACAAGGCTTATGATATATATATTGCTTTATAATGCTCATTTCACTGTCCCCAAACTGTGGCGTCGAATTGCAGAAATCTGTGCCTTCGAAGCTCTTGACATATAATGTTGACATTTTCAGACCCTCGGTTCTATGATGAAAGATTAGAATGATGGTGGTGAACAAGAATGACCTATAGAAAGACATTTTCTGAAGTGGTAAAAACATTTTTTTTTTTTTAATGGATGGATAGAGTTTTTCTTTTAAACTACAAGTTGACCATGAAGAAAGGAAAAAAAAAAAAAGAAAACAGATAAAAGAAGCATACAAATTGATTTTAATTTTCTTTACAAACTCTTATAGGAACTAACAAATACAAACTTCGAACAGATTTGTGTTTGAAACATGTTTGTTTTTTGCCACATGGTTGAAAACATTTCCATGGCAAAAACATGGTTCATATTTTCCTAGTACATAAGAATTGTGTCAAATGAATCTGATGTTGACGTGTTAGAGCTTGACCGAGCTTGAATTCAGAAACTGTTGTCTAAATGTTTGTTCTGACTCTTGGCCTTGGAGGAAAACGTTAATGAGTGTTCCTTCTCTCTCTCTGCCCCTCTCTCTCCTTCCCTCTGTTATGTATGGGATTTACTTGATTTCAAAACACACTCTTCTTATTTTAACACATCTGAAATCAGAAATCTTATAATGGCTGGCAGCTCCCTACACTACTTGTCAGCATTTTTTCTCTGTTTGTGATACATAAAGAAGTATGAATCTCACAGTCAATATCATCTTGCAGTTTATAAAATAAGGTATCCTTGAAACGTATTTTATTTATTTTTATTCTCTTCCCCATTCCCTGTCCCTATTCCAATGTCCTTATGAAACTTATTACAAAGCCCAATACAGAAGAAAGATGTCATGCTACTGACTCACTGGCTCCATAGTAAGGGTCGATACTTCAAATGATGTTTGTCTTGTATTTTCACACCTATACTTCTATAGCTCACATGAGCAAGGTTATTATTAGCAAGCACATATTTAGCACAAGTTCCTATGAATGTCTCAGCCTTGACAGAATTTCTTCCCTTTCTTGGTTTTCTTTTCTTTCTGTAGCCAGATTTCTTACCTACTTATTGCTCAGATAATAAGTCCGAATTTAATCTAGCATTTGGCTTACGAAATTACATAATATTTATGTTGCGTTCTCCACATGTCCAGTAACTTAGCCTAGTAAGGGGTACCAGGACCAACCAAATGTTGACAGTGGCTGGCCACTGTTTGGAGTTCCTTGCTTCAGGGTCAGGCCCCCAAAGCGTAAGCAAGACTCCTGGAAGGAGCATGGGCTATGGGGTCAGAGACACCTGAGTTTGAACGCTGTCTCTGCCATGTGAATTTATATGCAAGATGAGAACAACAATACCTATCTTTCAAGGTTATTGTAAATACTGGATGTGTGTAAAATGTTTGACAACAGGAGGGCTTAAGAAATGGTGGCGAATGGTATTATTCAAGGTTGCATATAAGAGAGGGTGAGCCCAGGAGAAATTTGGGAAGTTGACGCCCCCTTTAGCTTTCTTCTATGTCCTTGTTTGTTGTTCCTTTTAGAGTCCCAGTGTTCTGATATTTACACCTTTGCCCTGCCACAATCCGGAATCATACAGGTTTAGGATTGCTCTCAGTTGGATGCCTGTTATCATGTACTGACATTTCAACATGAATTTACAGTGGATACGACAGGCCTGGGTTGGAATTGTAGCTCTGCCGCTCACCAGCTGTGTCACCCTGGGCACATGTTTAGCCCATGTATTCGCCAGGGTTCTCCAGGGAAACAGAACCCGCAGTAGGTGTGGAGATAGATACAGAGACAGTCACAGAGACAGATAGAGAATAAGGAATTTGCTCATGTGATTATGGAGGCTGACGAGTCCCAAGCTCTGCAGGGTGGTTGGAAAGCTGGAGACCCAGGGTAGCCAGGGATTTAGCTCCAGTCTGAGTCAAAGGCCTGTGAACCAGGACAACCAGTGATGCATTTCTAGTCCGAAGGCCGGCAGATTTGAGACATAGGATCAGCTGATGTTTCGGTTGGAGTCTGAAGGCAGGAAAAAGTGAATGTTCAAAGGCACTCAGGCAGGAAGGAAGAATTTTCTCTAACTAGGGGGAGAGTCAGCCTCTATGTTCTCTTCAGTTTTGAACAGAATAGATGGGGCCTGTCTACACTGAGGAGAGCA
>RJWJ010030818.1:0-19238 GCA_004363605.1 Indri indri | reverse complement strand
TTCCCTCCCCTCTTGTCTCCACCAGTCCCCACCCAAAAGTATGGTGACCAAGCACCTTGGTTTGTTGGAGGCGTTCCTGGTGTTAGCACTGCTAGCCTCCTGTCCCAGGCAAACCCAGATGGTTGGTCACCCTACAAGGAGCCAGAGCCTGGAGCCCACGCCAGACCTCCCTCCTCCTCCTTGCTCCCATGTGGGGTCACCCACCGAGACCAGGGGGAGCCCACACTGAATTTCAAGGGCCCGTGGCATGATAAATAAATTACCGAAACCTCTGAGGGGCCCAGGCGTGCACAGCTCCGGCAAGGACAGAGCCCGAAGCCCCCCAGCCTCCAGCGAAGAATCGGGATCTTTTCACACCCAGGGGCCAAATTCAGCAATCCCCTCCCTCCGTCTTTCCCTCTCCCGATCTAAGGACAATCCAAAGAGTTCCTGATAGGGTTTTAAAAGATGCTCCTTCATTCACGTCCACTGAGCATGAAAATCCAGCTCGTTTGTCTCCATTCTTCGCCCTGAAGGCCTGGCCGGCCTAGGGCCTGCAGCCTCAAACTTGTCACTCACTTTTCATTTCCTTTTGTTGGATTCGCTTTTATTTAATTCTTCTGTCCCCTCCACGCACCCCCTCTCCCCCCCTCGCTCCATCCCTGGCCTCCTCCGCCCTCCCCCAGCACTTCCCGGTCTCTGGTCTCTCCGTGACACACACAAAAAGCAACGGACCTGTCTGGGAATTTCTTTACAGTTCCCTGCCCCCTGCCCCCGCCCCAGCCTCTTCTCACTCACTGCTTTTAAAAAATGGCCCAAAAAGCCAGCCGCAGCTAAAAAGGACTCCAGGAACAAAACTGCCTCTGGCCCAGGCTGGAAATGGCCCAAGGACCATTCGCTGCCATCCCTGGCTTCACAGCTATTGAAACTGAAAGCCAGAGAGGGGAAGAGACTGGCTCAGGGTCACAGCAGAGTTAGTGGCAGAGCAGGGTCCAGCACTGAGCGTGCCAGTGTCTCAGCATGGACGCAGAAGTGATGGCTCCGCCTCTGCCCCTGCCACGCAAAATCTACTCCCCTGAAATCCTCAGGCCCCCAAAGGCGATGGAGGAGTTGGCAGTGGGCACCTCATCTGTGACAACATGAAACAGGGGGAAAAAACGAGGAGGAGGAGGGAGTGAGAGAGAATCGGTAAGCGCGTCTTACATGCCAGTCCTGTGCCAGTGAAGGGAGGCTAGCAGGGCATGGAGCCACCTTGGCCTCAGAAAGAGGCACAGGTTAGACTCAAAGCCAATCCCCGGTGTCGCTCGGCCCCTCCTCTGCAACCCGTGTGAATGGCACCAACAGCCACCCACCCGCCCGAGCTACATGCCTGGTGCCACCCACACCTGGCCCTGTGGACACTGCCTCTGCATTGCCCCGTGGACCCCACCTTTGCCTCTCCCGCCTGCGCTCTCTCCCTGGCTGCCACTCATGCTTCTCCTCTGCATAGAACTTTCCAAGGAGGCAGAAGACTGCTTCCTTCTTTAGTAGATCGCAGTGCTCAAGAGCACAGGTTTTGATGATGGGCTCCTTGGTTCAGGTGACAGGTTGGCCACCTACCAACCTGGTGGCCTTAGGCAACTTCTTTAAGCCCCAATGTCATTTGAGAAATAGAGATAATTATAGCACTTCTCTCATAGGACAGTTTTAAAAATTAAATATAGGATCTATTATATATAATACATAGTAAGTATACAGTCCACCCTTGAAAAACATGGGTTTGAACTGCAGGTGTTTACTTATATGTGGATTTTTTTCATCCAAACAGGGATCAAAAATACAGTATTTGTGGGATGCAGAACCCATATAGATGGAGGGCGGAGGGCCGACTTTTCCTATAGATGGATTCTACAGAGCCCAATGTGGGACTCGAGTATGCAGATTTTGGTATACATTGGGTCCTGGAACAAATCCACTCCAGCATACCAAGGGATGACTGCATACTATACAAAATACCTAAAAGTAAGAGATGGCATGAGACCATTTAGTGAATGTTAGCTGTTGATACTATTGTCATGATTATTGTCCTGTAATTTTAAAATTTTTATCATATCTATATATTACTTTAATTACTTTAGAAATTGATCCAGACTTCCTTATTGGTAATTTCATCCAATGCCTTCAAATAGCCAAATTTGTTGGACCAGAAATTCCTCCAAAAGAAATCTTCAGAAATTGCATAAAAATGTGTCAACAAAGCCACTCATAGTATCGTCTTTTATAGTAACAAAAAGTTGGATACAAAGGAAATGTTCAACCATGGAGGATAGATTCTGTTATCATATATAGTCACACAATTGGCTACAATGCCCCATCAAAAATTGTGTTGTAAAATAATGATTATTGACATGAGGAAGGGTTCCTAGCGTGTTGCTAAGGGGAAAAGACAAAAGCAAGATGGCAGGCCAGGCACCATGCAAACCACCCCACTACAGAATATCTAGAAATTCCGGATAAAAGATGACATTGTTTTAGAGGTATACTATGAAACTATTTATTAAAAAGATATATGCATGTTTATGTTTAGGAAAAAAATCTTGGAAGGTATTTTTGAATTAGAGAAAAATGTTATCATTCAAAAGCTTTAATTAATGAATACAGTGGTACCTCAATTTTTTAAATGCCTTTGATGAGATGGCAGGAATGGCTTCTTTGATGTAGGCATTGGAACTGGTGGAAGGTTAGCAAGGGAGGTGTGGATCCCGAGGGCCTGGGAGAGGCACTCGGAGGCTAGAAGTCAGCAAGCCAGGAGCTGGAGGAGGATTTGAACTCCTGCCTCCCAACTCAAAGGCTAACAATCTTTCCTCTTTTCCCTCTGGTTTCCCACTGTACCATGTGGAGTTTGAGGAAGGGACATCAAAGAAACTGAAGCAGTCAATCACGCTGGAATCCACCGAGCTCCTCCTGTGCGCCCTGCACTGAGGTGGGGACTCGGGTGATTCAAGGTCGGTCCAGGTCTCAGGCACCTGGCCTGCTCAGGAAATGTGCTCTTCCAAACGAAAACATTTGCCAGAAACTACGGTGGTACTTTTTAAAAAATCTGTAACCATTTTAGATAAGAATCTTTCTGTAGTGGGTGAAGAGTGGCCTTTCAAAAGACACACCCATCAGGACCTATAAACTTGACCTTGTTTGGAAAAAGGATTTTTGCAGGTGTAGGTAAGCCTCTCAAGATGAGGTCATCCTGGATTAGGGCAGACCCTAAATCCAAAAATAAGTCCCTGTAAGGAAAGAGAAGAAGGAACAGACACTGAGACACAGAGGAGAAGGCCACGTGAAGATGGAGGCGGAGCCCGGAGTGATGCAGCCACAAGCCAAGGAACACCGGCAGCCACCAGGAGCTGGAAGAGACAATGATGGATGTCTCTGTTCTGCCAGATCTTTGATTTATGACCTCCAGCCTCCGGAATTGTGATAGAATAATCTGTTGTGTTAAGCCACCCACCCAGCTTGCGGTGATTTGTTACGGCAGCCCCAGGAAACTCATGCACTCTCTTACAAGTATTGATTGCATCCTTCTGTACCTTCTTAAACAGAGGGCATGCTCCCTCAAATGTGTGGCAAACAGTAGGAGCTCAGCAAATATTAGCCCCTCACACCCGCCTGTCTTGATGACTAGGGGGCCACCACAAATGCCAGTTATGGTCCCAATTCCCTGCACTCCTGGATCTCCTGAGATGTGCTCATCCCTTCGTCCACATGCCCCGAGCTGCTGCAGGGACCGAATTCTCCTCTCTGCTGTCCAGGCCCTTGGCTACTCTGGCTTGCCTGGCTCTGGCAGCTGGTCACCATTCTAGTTGCTGCCCCTAATGGAGTGTGGCCTGGGGAGGCAGTTATCCAAGCTCAGAGGGATTGTGTGCAGAAGAAATGGAATCTAAGTGAGGACCCGTGGCCTTTCCTGGGAATGACATGTGCGAGCTTTGGGTCTTGGACATTGTGCTCTTGGGACTATGCCAGAGAATGGGGAGGAGAGAGGCCTCATCTGGTGGGTAGAAGCAGGGGCCCCGTGGTATCGGCTGGGGACTCTCAGGGCACAGACATGACAGTGGACGCAAACTTGCTGCCTTGGGCAGAGCACCCAGCCTCAGGGCTTGTGAGAGGAGAGGGTTTCTAGAAAATGACTGAGGTGGTCCAAACTAGATTAGGGTGAGGAGTCCTGGGAGGCTGCCTGGAGGAGGTGGAGCTTTGAAGGAGGCTCAGGACAAAGAGGCAATGCCAGGTGAAATGAGCACAGGACTCTAGCCCAAGACCTGGTCAAATACCAGCTCAGCCACTGTTAACATTTGGTGGATATCCTTCCAGATCTGTATAAATATATGAAGGAAAAAAATCAAGCTATACTTTTGTCATATTAAGCTTATTTCACTAAAAATATTCTGAACACCCTCCAATCTGAATGAAGTATAGATCTACCTTGTTATTTTAGTTCTACATTAATTGCGTTCATTTTTTCACCTATAGGAAAGTGAATATCTGACTTGCCTACGTTCGTGGGCTCAGTGGAGGTTAAAATGAGAAAGCTCGCGGACATTTGCAGGAAGCCAAGAAAGGACTTGGCTTCTTCTGTCAGCCATCTTGCCTGGGGGGCTGACAAGGAACACTAGGGGACTGGCGCTGCAAGGAACAGCCTGGCCCAGAGAGGCGGGGGATAGTGGCAGGAGAGAGCAGCCTCCCCGCTTGCTGCAGCACCTCATCCATCAGCGCTGACAACCTCGGCCCCCAGCGAGGGCTCCTGCCCCAGGCCCCAGCTGCGGAGCAACGGCAGGTACTGAGCAGGAGCCCCTCCCCGGGCCCTTGCGCCCTCCTCTTAGATCAACAGACAGAGTGAGCTCTGTCGGCCTGCTTGGGACCAGCAAGATTAATGGAGCAGGTGCACGCCCGGGCGGGACAATCACCTGGCCCGACAAATCCCTCATAGAGAGCAAGTTCCGGACCCAGGCCAAGAACCAAGCCTGGTGTCACTCATCCTGGGCCTGGATTTGGCGGGAGGTGGGCCGGAGAGAGCTGAAAGCGGCCCTGGGGCCCACCCTCCCCCAGCCTCCCCCAGGGGGGCTGCTGAGAAGCCCAACCTGGAGCGCTCAGCTGCAAAATAAATGTTTTCTTGCTTCTTCAATTTCCCAAGTAACTCGCTGCAGAAAACTATAGATTAGTATAATATTGTAAATCACTTGTTAATCCTACCACGTAGACATAACCACTGTTTACCTTTTGCAGATATTTTATCTCTATTTATCTATCTGCACACACACATACATCTATGAAGAGAGAGTGAGAGAGATCACTGTATTATTTGTCCTTTAATCTTTTTACACATACTATATTGTGAACCTCTTTTAGTGCTAGTGAAATACAGACCCACGTCATCATTTTAGTTGCTGTATATATTCTGCGTACGGAGCCACAATATCATAACATATTAAACCAGAAATCTCCTGTTGGGTGTTTAGGTTGTGTCCAATGTGTGCCCTTTGTCAAGAACACTGAGATTAACATTTTTATGCATACGTCCTTTCATTATTTCTTTAGGAATAGGTCCTCGAAGTGGAACCATTAGGTCAGAGGATGCGTGCTATTTAAGGCTTTTGCTGCCTACTGTACTCATGCTCGTGGGAGCCTGTGGATTGTCCGTCCTGGACTGGGCTGCGGAGGACGTGGAGGGAGAAGGGCAGCCTGGGGCCGGGGGTTGGAACTGAGGCCAGTGTAGCTGGGATCCCACCCTGAGGGGCTTTGTCGTCCATCCTTCCATCCAGGGAGAGAGGCTGCCAAACAGCCAGGTAAGGAACCCACGGGCTTGGGAGGTGAGTACCCCGGGAGCAGCACGGAAGTCAGGGTGGAGGAGGAAAAAATCCCAAAGGGGAGATGGAGTCAGGGAAGACCTCCCAGAGGCGAGGAAATCTCTGCCTTGAAAGGGGGGAAGGGTGTGAGTGCTCATCATGAGTTTTCCAGGTAGGAAAGGACCAGGAAGAAGTGCTCGACATTTTGTGGGCAGAGGGGAAATGGAGGCAGCCAGAGCCTTGACCATGGCAACCCTCCCCCACCACGGGAGGTGAGTCTTCAAGAGCAAAAAGCCTCGTCCGCCCGTGGCTAGACCCAAGCTGACAGCAGAGGAAGCTGTCATCCTTATCAGCTCCCATCCTTATCAGCTTTGTGACCTTGAGCAACTCACTGACCCATTCTGCCCCTCAGTTTTCCTCTCTGCAAATGGGGACCATGGTGATATCACTCTCACAATGGCTGTGGGGACTGAGGGAGCTGCATCCTTTGTAAATGCTGATTAAGCTAAGGGATTCATCATTAAAAAGTAGAGTACTTTCCAATTACTATTCTAAAAGCTAAAGTATATCATATTTCCATGCTCTCATGTCTAGACTATCTTTCCCGCCTACAGGACACTGAGACCCAGTGGCTTAGAGAATGCCCAGGACCAGATCCCTGGGGCCCAAGGGGAGGAAAAGAAAATGAGAGCCTACCAAGTGCCGCCACTCCGTGCCCCTTCTGTGACTGCATCTTTGCAACATCTCTAGGAGTTATTCTTTGCTCCATTTATCAGAGGAAGAAACTGAGGCTCTGAGCGTTCAATAATTTGCCTTGGTTGACACAGCTGGTGGGCAGCCGGGGCTCAACTCCTGGTCTGTCCCACCCCAGAGCCCTTGAGCCTCCCCTGGGCCAGGTTGTCGGCAGAGCTGAGGTTACCTCTCGGCAGCACTAGGGCTAGGAGCCCCGTGGGGTACAACTGGGGTCCCCAGGGCTGCGGAATGTGGGATCGGAGGCTGTGGAGACACCGCCACTTGCCTTCTCTGCATGGGGCAGCCAGCTGGCAGCCTGACCTTGTGCCCGACAATGATTTAACCACTGGGATGGGGGTTGGGGGAGGGATCTGTAAAGTTGCCAATGGGGGAGGGTCTTTAGCTCCAGCCTCTTGGCTCAGCCACTAGTTGGGGGTGGGGGGAAGAGGACCCAGGGAGAAGTGGGGGGACTTCTGCTTGCGATTCTGCTTGTATTTCCCACACTCTAGGGACCCACTGAGCCCAAGAAGTTGTGTCTCTTCCCCCACCGAGTCTAAGTCCAGTGTCCTGTACTATAAACTCAGGCAGCCCTGAAATGCGGTCACACCTGTCTCCTGTCCCATCTGGGGAGAGCTTCACTGGCCACAGAATACAGCAGAAATCACGCAGGCCTGGGAATCCAGAGACCTGGGCTTGTGTGGCAGCTGCCCTGCTGTCTGTGCAGGGCCCCAGGGCAAACAGGCAGCACGCATGAGTGGTCGTGGCCAAGTGGTGACTGCGGTCACCTGCAGCGGCCATATGCCCCTAAAGGGCCCAGCCGCTGCTGAAGTCCAGCTTATTATTTCTATGCAGCAATGAGGACTTAGCATTTTTCAAGAGAAGCTGGAAATTCAGATTCGTATGTGAAATCTTCCCAATGTTAGCAACTAATTGGAAAAATAAAAATTCAAACACAATTTGGGCCAAATAGGTCTGAATGTAGCCTCGGGCTGGAGTCTCTGGTCTCAGTACAGAAACCATCAAGGCCAGAAGGAACCACTGTTAGATATCATCAAGCAGAATTCCTTTGTTTTAGATGGGGAAACCAAGGCAGGCTGCAGGGTTGAGTGGGGAGGAGCCTAACCGATTTATGATCTCACCGCAAGGAATCCAGGTCTCTCACCATGACATGCCTGGCTGGGGGCCGGTGGGGAGACAGTGAAGATTCTGAGTGGGGGAGCAAGGGTGGGGGACAAAGCTGGGGCCCGCCCTCCCTGCGGGGTCACCTGAGGCACCTTCAGTCCCCTGTGAGCCCAGAGGTCCAGCACACTCCTCCCCAGGGCGCCCACATATTCCTCCTTACCGTTTCTGACCATTGCTCCCTCCCCATTCCAGGCTCCCGTGCCCAAGACCCCATGGTCAATCACATCTCGCGGGTGGGAGATGGGCCCCTAGCCTTTTTCTATCCAGGAGTCGACAGACAAGCTCGCCATTTCGGTGTGTGGTGGGGGAGTATCTCGACAAATACTGATTTCTAATCCAGTTAAGGAATTAAGACAAAGAAGCAAGGCAGATAGAGGCAAAATATCACACTTACAACCAATGAGGCTGATTTTGAAAAACACGGCTCGTGGCTGTGGGCAAGTGGGCTTCCTAACATGGACCCCTAGAGCTGATCAGACTTAGCCACAACTCACAGGCAACGCTGCACCACCACCAGCCTCTCCTGCTCACAAGGGCAGAGCAGAAATGTGTGTCCCAGAGAAAGGGGCTAGGCTACCCACGTCTGACTGCTCCTGCCAGACTTGCCAACCAGGTAAGCCACTCAGTATTCCCTGGAGCAGAATGAGGGAGCGAACAGAGGGCGGCCAGGTGTGTTACACTAATGGGGCTTCCTACGCACAGAAGGAAACGTCAAGGTCCCATTGTTCTCTCTATTACTGGCTTAGTAGCTACGCCTCTCTGCTATTCTCTTAATGTTGTTCCAGGCTTACAATGTGCTTGCTTAACTTATCATAGAAAGACGTCAAATAATATTATCCCGCTTCATGTACACTGTAAGAACCCTGCAATGCTTCCATGCTCTCCTTCCATCCTTCGTGCTATCATAGGCTTACATTTTCTACGTATATTATAATCCTCCAAATAGGTCATTATTATTTTGGCTTTGTAAAGTCAATATATTTTATATGTACCCAAACCTTTATCACATCTTGCTTTCTTCATTCCTTTGTTTAGATTCAAGTTTCTACCTGGTGTCATTTTCCTTCTCCCGAGGAATTTCCTGTAACATTTCTTAAGAGAAAGTCTGCTGGCAACAAATTCTACCACCTTTAGCCTGTATTTTAAAAATCTTCATTTTTGAAAGATATTTGCACTGAGAATAGAATTCTGGGGTTTTTATTTTTTCCTTTCAGCATTTTAAAGATGTTTTATTGACTTCCAGCTTGCATAGTTTCTGATTAGAAATATGCTGTCATTGTTATCTTTGTTCCTGGGCACAAAATGTCTTTATTTTTCTCCTTCTGACTGCTTTCGAGATTTTGTCTTTATCACTGGCTTTCAGCGATTTGAATGCAATATTCCTTGGTGTGATTTTACTTGTGTTTATCATGCTTGGAGTTCATTGCGCTTCATTGTGGATTATTAAATGTGGTGTATGTATACCATGGAGTACTATTCGGCCATAAAAAATGGTGATCTTTGATCTGGATTTATAGTTATCCTCAAATTTGAAAAATGTTTGCCTATTATTTTTTCAAATTTTTTTTCAGTCCTCACCATCTCATTTTGTGGGTCCAATTTCATGTATGTCAGACTACTTCATGTTGTCACCTTGACTGATTTTTTATCTCAACCTTTTTTCTCTCTATGCTTCATTTGGGATAGTTTCTAAGGTGACATCTTCAAGTTCACTGATCTTTTCTTTTGCAGTGTCTAATTAGTTTTTCATTCTGTCCAGTGAAATTTTCATTTCAAATGTTGTATTTTTTTATCTCTTAGGAATTCCATCTTGGTCTTTTTAGCTTCCATTTCTTTCCTCATTATGTTCATCTTTCCTCTAAATCATTAAGCATAAGTATATTTGTAAGAGCTATTTTAGTATCCTTGAATACAAATTCCATCATCTCTATAATTTCTGAATGTATTTCCATTATTCAATTTTTCTCCTAGTTATGAGTAACATTTTTCTGCTTCTTTGCACTTCTAGTCATTCTTGATTAGATGCTGCACAATGCAATTTTATGTTGTTGAGTGCTGGATTTTGTTGTATTCCATTAAAGAGGGGTTGCATTTTGTTCTGGCAGGACATTAAAAGACTGATATAATCTTTCTGAAGCTTGTTTCTAAGCTTTTAAAAAATAGGACTAGAGTAGCCTTTACTCTAGAGCTAGTTTGGCTCCACTATGGAAATATGGCCCTTCTGGAACCTCTCATCAAATATATGGATGCTTCATATAGTCAACAATGTTTCTCCATCCTGGCTAGCAGAACCTCAAATGATTCCCCAACTTGTGTGAGCTCTGATAATATTTTGTCTTATAGCTCCCCAGTAATTGTACTTTCCCTAGATTTATTTTTATTAGCCTCATGTATTTTTATTTGCTACATGCTCAGATTTATATTCAAAGACTCAAGAGAGCCCTAGGCATATCTCTGGAGATTTCTCTGCAAAGATCTCTCCTCACCACTACTCTGTCCTGCAAATCCTAGCTCCTCAACCTCCTGATCTCTCTACTCTGTCTCCTCAATGCAGCAAGACCACCAGGCTCTGTGTGGGTTCCCCACCCCTGCATCACAGACCAGAAATCCCCTCCAGGCAGAAATCCAGGTGCTCATGGGGTTCACCTCATTTGTTTCCATTCTTTCAAGGTTCACAGTCCTATACTGCCTGTTGTCCATTGTCTGAACACTGTTATTTTATATATTTTGTCCAGTTTTCTGTTTATGGCAGGATGGTAAGTCTGCCTCAGTTATGGAGCTTCCCTTACAACTAGAAGCAGAAGTCTAGAAAGAAACATCAGGAATGAGAAAATGTTCTACCATTAACAGTTCCTGCACAACAATGAGGACCTGGACCATTTTAGGGTCATACCTGTGTTCTAAGGGATGTTCTCTTTGCTCGTCTAGCCACGGGGTGTGTGGTGCAATGGAAAGAATCAGGGCTCAGGGACCCAGTTCTGCTTCCTTACTGGCATTTCTGTTTTTGTCTGCCCCTCATCCTTTCCCCTCCTCCTCCCAATTATAGCACCCACCTTCCTTTGGAGAACTGCTCCTCCCCAATTCCATATGGCTCTGCTTGGGCTGCAAATCACAATATCCTCCAGGCCACAGGGATGGGTACACAATCCAGGCCTAGACATTCAAAGCTCTTCATCCCTCTGCCTCAGTTATTGGTTCAGCAATGAATGCATGATCCAAATTGGGCCAATCACAACCCATCCTTAAAATTGTTACATGGTTGCTAGGATATAAAAGCCTTTTTCCAGGGCATTGCTAGGCTGGATTGATACAAGCCCATAGCTTTCTACAGCCAGATCCTACCTCTCTCCCCAAACCAGAAGCCCTGAGGAAAGGAGCAGAGAGAGTATCAGTGACATCCCTGGAGTCCCTGAAGCCAGCACTGCCTCTGCACTTCCTGCTTATGCAAACCAATAAATTCTCTTTCCTACTGGTTTGAGTTGGTGTTCTGTCACTGTCACCAAAAAAAAAAATGGACTACTTCCTGTTTCTGGGTCTTACTTAGGGTGTCTTCAAAGTGCACTGTGTATGCTCCAGGTGGTGTGTACACAAGATTATCCACTGGTGTGTGAGAAAAATATAAGACCTCCTATTTACCAGTAGGCGTTTTCCAGATGGAAAAGGGTATATGAGCATGGCAGGATAGCTGGGCAACAGCATGAACACAGGAGTCCATCCTCCGTGAGGGCAGGGCCAGGGTCTGGTTCACCTTTACCTCTCCCAGAACTGAGCACAGGGCCCAACTCATAGTTGATACCAAATAAATATTTATTGAGCATATGAATGAATAAATATAAAAATACAAAGAATGTTTAGATAAGTGTACTTACAGTGGGGTATAGAGTGCATAGAACACGGAAGATGAAGAGCAAGTGATATGAGTTTTGGTACAAGAAGGGCACAGAACTCTTTAAGAGGGAGATGTCTGTGCTAAGATTTGGGTTTAGAGGGCTCTCCCTGCCTGCAGCAGCAGGACTGAGGAGTGGCGCTTGTTAGGAGTCCACGTCAACAGTCAAGTATGAGGTGATGGAGACTTAGTGGGTGAAGGAAGGTGCTGACACAACAGAGAGGCAGAGTCACCTTGGCGACTGGATGTTGGGGTTGTCTGACAATAAAGCGGGGGAGGTTTTGGTCAAAAAGGGAATGAGAGGCGTCAGGACTGAAGTGAATCAATGAGGACCCACGAGTTTCCACCTTGGGAGTGTAGGACAGAAAATGTCACGGTGAGAAGAAGGTTTGGAGGAAACATGAGTTCAGTTGATGGCTTCTTGTGCTTTTGAGCTGAGACACATGAATATGTCCCATAGGCCATAGGTTTTGTCAGGGATGGAGAGAAACACTTGGGAGTTATCAGGGAAGAGATAGTATGAAAACAATGAAGCTGGTTATAGATGAGAAGGCCAAGGAATAAACCTCAGGCACATTCAAGGGGTAGGACCAACACTGCCAGGTTACACTACTCCTGAGAGTGTCTGGGATCCGGAGACTACGCAGGTCTAAGCGTGCACATATGTACACAGCCCTGACAGCAGGGGCCCTGGTGGGGCCCAAAGGAAGATGCACAGAGAGTGTTCAGAGAGGTAGGAAGAGTCCAGGGAGACTGGGGTCTTGGAAGCCAAGAAAGACCAAGTCTCAACAAGGGAGAGGTTTCAGCAAGGTCAAATGCCACAAGGCGATGAAGAACAGGGACTGGAAACCGGTAGATAGGGCTTGAGGGTGCTATTGAGTCTCTGGAACAGAAGCAGGCGACATCCCCACTTTGGACAGGGCATTTGCAGGGACGGCAAAAATCCCGACACCACCCCCACCGCAGGTGCTTGTGCTTCAAGAGACTCCCATTCCTCTCCTCTGGGATGGAGAGTTCGGTTAGCTGGGGGAGGGGACAGAGGGGACAGGGAGGGAGCCACAAAGGGGCATGCTGTGTGGCCTCCAGAGACAGGCTGGCTTTTGAAGGCCGATTTGCTCTGGCTGGGCCAGAGGAAGCAAATGCTAATTTCCTCCTGAAGGGGGTCTGCAGCTCTTCCTGCCGCCTCTGAAGGGGGGAGAGCAGGAGCCTGGATTTGCTTGTCGCCCTGAGACTGCCATCCTCCTCCCCCTTCCCAGGCCCCTCACACCTTCTGGGACCCCAGTGGCCAACCCACAACACCCAGAAAGTAGGTCGATCCAATAACACAGTAGAGCCTCGCTTGGCCTCTATTTTCTGGAAGAGGAAAGGAAGCGTTAAGCAGTTGGGCAACCAAGGTTCAGGGCAGTGAGGCCTTGAAGCCGCCACACCCACCGCCCTGGGGGCTGGCATGGGAGGCTTCGGGCACAGCCTTGCCTGGTGCAGCCAGTTTCAATTCAACTACTGAACTACTGGGGCCCCTTCTTCCTCCTGGCTTAGACCTAGGAGAAATCTGGGTTGCCAACTCTTGCTAATCGCCCCACCACCGCCTTCCACACCCCCAGAGAGCCCCAGGCTTTCAGCTCCATAAAGTTTGACAACACTGGGTCATTTGAATTGTATTTCTTTTTAGAATTAGCTTCTACTTTTTCTATTTGCAGTTAGGATATAAACTTTTCTTTTGAAATACTAAGCTTAAATAATACACTTTAAATAAATGTAAAAGGTGGGGTTAAGAGTTTAGGTGGATACGCAAAAGCAAAAAGTATGTAGTGGGTAACTGATGACTCAGGTCGGACCGGTCTGCGGGGGCAGAGAGTGTGGTTCAGAGAGACCCGGCCGGCAGCTGGGGCCTGCCCTGCACCAGGAAGGTGGCTCCACGGGGAGGAAGCCTGACTGCCCAAAACCCGGAGCTCCCAGACAGACCCTCTGACCCACTGGGAGTGAACTAAAAGCCCTCAGTTCCACCTCCCTGCCTGCATGCAGGTCCCCCTGTCCTGCAGGGCTGAGGGCTTTGTTCCTCTCCTGGTCTGGGTGGGAGCCTCCCTACACACACACACACACACACACACACACACACGCGCGCGCGCGCGCGCACACACACGCACACATGCACACGCACACACACGCGCACACACGCGCGCACACACACACACACACATGCACACACACACACATGCACACACACACGCGCGCGCACACACACACACGCACACACGCACACGCACACACACGCGCACACACGCGCGCGCGCACACACACACACACATGCACACACACACACACACACACACACACACGTCCCCTTCTTCCTTCCCTCTCCCCCTCTTCCCCTCCCCTTCTCTTTCCAAGCTGTGAGGCCCTTTCGGGAGCCCCTTTGTGAGGTAATTGGATTTCTCCCCTTGTTAGCTTGCAATGAAAATGTCATCTATTCCGGGCCACTGCCAGGGAGGGGCCGAGCCCCCATTCAGCGAGCTCGGCCCAGAGCTGTGAAGCTATTCAGGCCTCCCAGCCTCCCGGTTGGGCAGCTGCGGCCTGGCCTGTCTTCCCTGACAATGCCCCCTTCCCCTCCCCGCCCACCAGCATGCCCAACCCCGGAGTGGCCGGGACAGGACTGGGGCTGGATGGTTGGATTCTGAGGCTACGGGCAGCCACCTAGGATGGCTGTCAGCACCCCCACCCTTGGAGAAATTTGATTTTAAGAGTGTTCCTCCAAGTACTCCTTGGGCACCAGGCACAGGGGTCGGGGGGAAGGAGGGGTTTGAAGGGGACGTTACACCACAGGAGAAGTTCCTTGGACATTAGGGGCACTTGAAGAACAGACTGAGCGGGACCGCAATGGGCAGGAGCATGGGTACCTTGACCTCCCTTTGGAGTCACTGTATGTGGTAGAGCCACCAAATCAGAAGCCATCTGGGTTGGTCACCTACCCCGCCTCAGCATGACCACAGATGAGTGCATTCTCCTGGCCTTCAGATTCCTGGTCGGGAAGATAAGGGGAGAAATGCTCAGACATCTGCCAAACAGCCCCCTTCCTGGGCATGTGTGGGTCTCTACACTGGGTCCATTCTCAAAAAGCAGACTGCATGACCCGTGTGTATTCCCCCAGCCCTGAGGGACAGCCAAGGGACAGTTCTTTGGGGAGGGTGTAGACAGAGCTTGGACACGCAGGCTGGGACATCCACACGTGTCATTCAGGGCTCCTCAATGTGCAGGAAGGAAGGGGGGTGGGAAAAGAAGTGGGGTGGCCTTGGGCTGGGAGCTGGGACTAGGAGCCATCTTTGCGTATGTAGGAGAATATTACTAGCTTGGTAACTTGATTTATAACCCCTAACTATTTAAGCAGGTGTATCTGGGTCTCCACTGGTGTTCTTGCCCTCAGAGTGGTCTTGCCTTTATTATAGTACTCAAAACACATTGTTATGGATGGAATTCTATCTGCCCACCCCCTCCACAATTTGTATGTTAACTGGCTGGGTGGTGGCTTACGCCTGTAATCCTAGCACTCTGGGTGGCCAGGGCAGGAGGATTCCTTGAGGCCAGGAGTTCAAGACCAGCCTGAGCAAGAGTAAGCACCCTTTCTATGAAAAATAGAAAAACTAGCCAGGGGTGGTGGCATGCACCTGTAGTCCCAGGTATTCTGGAGGCTGAGGCAGGAGGATCACTTGAGCCCAGGAGTTTGAGGCTGCAGTGAGCTAGGCTGACACCACTGCACTCTAGCCTGGGCAACAGAGTGAAATCCTGTCCCAAAAAAACAAAAAAAATGCATATGTTGGAGCCCTAACCCCAATGTGATTGTATTTGCGGACAGAGCCTTTAAGAGGTAATTAAGGTTAAATGAGGTCATAAGGGTGGGCCCTAATCCAATAGTACTGGCATATTTATGAGAAGAGAGAGGGACACCAGGGATGCATGCACACAGAGAAAAGGCCATGTGAGGACACAGTGAGACAGTGGCCATCTGCAAGCCGAGGAGAGAGACCTCAGGAGAAACCACCCTGCCAGCACCTCAATCTCAGACTTCCAGCCTCCAGAACTGTGAGGAAAGAAATGTCTGTTGTTTAAGCACCCGATCGGTGGCACTTTGTGGTGGCAGCCCTAGCACACTGATACACCCACTGTACCACCGCTGTGCCCCCTTAGACTGTGAGATCCTTGAGGATAGGCACCAATTCTTTATCCCTCCGTATCTCAGTGTCTGGTACCTAGCAGATGGCCAACAAATATTATCCAAATGGACATTGATGGCTCTCATGTGACAATGTAATGCTGGTCAGCTGCTGGACCAGAAGCTTGATTGGGTCCCCATGGAATCATTCACATGCTCCTGTACACTCTCCTGTAATCAGGGGCAAGAATTCTTATAGTTGGGGTCACGGTTGATTTGGGGCTGGGGTCAGGAAGGGGTGGGCTATAGTCGAGTGTCAGATGGAACCTGTTCCCTGAGTCCCCTTGGCCCAGTGCTTGGTGACAAGAGGTTGACTCTTTTTCCTTCCCAGTGGCTTGGTGTCAGGGGGATGAACTGGCTAAGCCCTGGCCTTCCCCCCTGCTGAGTAGGTCCAGGTTCCGAGATGCTCCAGCCCTACCATTTCTGAGCTCCTTCTGGTCTGGGTTTTAGGAATAGGCACAGGTTTTGCCTGACAGCTCCTGGGACAGTGGGGAGAGTTGGGAGGGGAATCTCTCTAGCTCATCCTTGAGATGGGGGGATGCACAGCAAACAGGCTCCCTGCCCCACAAAGCCACACATGCACCTAGTCTCCCTCCAGGCTGTGTTCACATCACTCTAAGGAGGATTTCTTGAGCATCTCCTGAATGCAAGGGCACATGTCAAACAAGAGCGAGGGCCACATGCAGGGAAATAAGTGACACCATAGCCCTAGGGAGTTGGGTGTGGGTGCTAGGGGGCAGAAAACCGGCCCTTGTCACTGTAAGTGAAAGCCCCCAAGTCACACCAGATATTCCACTTATTATTACAGCTAGAGTAACCGTATAAGGCAATAGTTCCTCTCTTATCATCTGGTTACTCCATGGTGCTATTCGTATAAGAAAAAAGTCTAATGATAAATCAAATTTTCATTTCCCTTCTAACTCATTTGGGTTTTTTGCCTAAATGACCAGAGAAGTTTTCTTTTTCTTCAAAATCCAGTAATTTTCTTAGAATATTTTGTAGAAAATACAAACTGCTTTTCCTCTGCTCACACCACAACAATCAACACAAAACACATCTGTGACCGAATGGGGGAGGCAGTGCGGTTTCCTGACACATCAAGCCAGCAGTTCTGCAGCAGACACGGCTGGGTGTCCTCCGGCTGAATCCCAGCACTGCCTGTATGGAGACAGCATCAGGTCACGCAGCATCAGGCTCAGGCCCTCAAGACTGCCCCTACTTCCAGTTAAATATAAGCCCCAGGCTGTTTCACCTGTGCATCTGACCGACTGGCTACACATTGGGGTCCCCATGACCTCCTCCTTGGGTTTGATTAATTTGCTGGAGCAGCCCACGGAACTCAGGGAAATACTTATGTTTACTGGTTAATTATAAGGAATATTACTGAGGGTACAGACGAAGGGGTGCAGAGAGCTCAGTATGGGAGGAGGGGCGTGGAGCTGCCGTGCCCCCACCAGGCGCACCACCCTCAAGGAGCCTCCACGTGTCCAGCTGGCCAGAAGCTCTCTCTACGCTGTCCTCTTGGGCCTTTTGTGTAGATGTCTTGGACAGGCATGATGGAAGCATGGACAACCGTGTGTAGCAATGTGATTGGACAAAAAGGGTCTGATCTAACACAAACACTCTGAGAGGGGAAACCCAGCATGGCCTGTCTGTTCAGTGTTTTCTCAGCCTCTCTGTGCAGCCTTCCCTCCTCCTGGGTACAAGGCAGGACCCTTTCCGAAATGGGTGACTTATGACCTACAATGAGACAAGGTAGGTTAGAGAATTGCTTTATGGTCAGCTCCAAGACAAAAAGGCAGGGTAAGATCAGGGTATATTTTTAGTATCTATGGCCTGCCTTGGGGAGAAAAAGGAGCAAGTGAAGGAGGGGAGGAGAAGGTCAGAGAGAGATTGTGCTTTCTGAGGCTGCTTCTGAGGCCTAAAGTGCCCCAACATTATAACAAAAGACTGTCTTTCACCTTTATCACTCCGAAGCTGCTCCAGGAACCAAGTACAAAAGGCCAAATACTTCAATGAAAGATATGTTTATTGTTTTAGTCACTTAGGAAATAACAAGAGCTATAGGAATTATGAGCCAGGAATCATGGATGAAAACTGAGAGATATATATTAATATGATACATAGAATTTACATATAATAGCTATATCAGGTTATTAAGTATGAAATGTCCAATTTCCTTAAGTACTACGTTTGACAGTTAATATCTCTGACGTTTCACCTTGACACTTCTTGTTTTATTTTTATTGTGAAGATACATCCTCATTCTTTCAAATGCACAGTTTGGCTTGTGATTATCTTTCAAATTTTTTTAGAGCAATTCTTGTGAAACCATGGATAACTCAAAAGTTATTTTTGAATATGAGTTCCGTCATGGAACCAATGCAGCACAGACAGCTTGAAATATCAACAGAGTGTTTGGGACGGATGTGGCTAATGAATGCACAGTATGTTGATGGTTTGAGAAGTTCTGTTGTGGTAATTTTAATCTTGAAAATGCGGCATGTGGGTGACTTGAGACCAAGGTGGATAATGATGAGCTGAAAGCTGTAGTGGAAGCGAATCCATCTCGACCTACGCATGAATTAGCAGCAAGGTTTGACATTACTATTCCAACAATATTGGACCATTTGAAACAAATGGGCAAGGTAAAGAAGCTGGATAGATGGGTTCTGCATGAATTAAATGAGCATCAGAAAAGAAATTGTCTCAAGCTTGCCTTTCTTTGCTATCACAACATAAAGGTGAACCATTTCTACATTGTATTTTTACATGTGATGAAAATGGATTCTTTTTGACAATTGCAAGCATTTGGCACAGTGGTTGTACAAAGATGAAGTGTCAAAACACAGTCCAAAACCAAATATTCAACAAAAAAAGCTAATGGTGTGTGTTTCGTGGTCCAGCGCTGGTATTATCCACTACAGCTTCATGAAACCTGATCAGTCAATTACAGTGGATGTCTAACTGCAACCAATTGGATGAAATGATGAGGATGCTTGTGATTAAGCAGCTGAGATTGGTCAATAGAGACAGGCCAATCCTCTTGCAAGACAACGTTCTACCACATGTGGCACAAACAACGCTGCTCAAACTACGGAGGCTGGACTTGGAAACTCTCTGTCATCCACTGTATTCGCCAGATCTTGCACCAACTGACTACCACTTCTTCCAGGCTTTGGACCACTTCTTGCGAGGAAAAGTATTCAGTTCTCAACAAGCTGTGGAAAATGCCTTTCATGATTTCATCACCACTCGCTCTCCAGGCTTCTTTGCTGCTGGCATAAACAAGCTACTGTTAAGATGGCAAAACTGTGTTGACAGTTTAGGTGCATACTTTGATTAATTGTACTGCTTCTTGTTTGAGAGATAATAAACTAAACTTTCCATAAGAAATGGACATTTCATATTTAATGACTTAATAATTTATATTTGGCTAGGC
>RJWJ010030817.1:0-19652 GCA_004363605.1 Indri indri | reverse complement strand
GATTTGTTACACAGCAATACAAAACCCATAGATATTTTCAAAGCACACAGATGAAGAGAACAGTGAGGATGGGAAGAAGCAGTTTATGAAAGGCACCATGGCAGAGGTGTGAATAGGCAGCAGAAATTGTGTGTGTAAAAGACAGGGAGGGTGGACGGGAGATGCTGGGGCCCAGAATGTGTGGGGTCTTATGCCCCACAATTTGTGTCTAATCTAAAAGCATTAGGAAGACTTCCTTGGAAGGGTTTTAATTTGTACTTTAAAATAATTAATTAAATACAGAAAACAAAATAAAAGGTTATTGAGATAGTCCATAAAGCTGGGATTAAGGAAGAGGACATAGAAAAGTGAATGGATTTGAGAATTATTAAGGAGGCAGAATCAACATGACTTGGATATTGGATGCAAGGTTGATATCAAGAGAGGTGTAAGCTAAAATCCAGGTACTGTACTTACAAATAATGATATGGAGTAACAGTGACATTTACTTTAGGATCCTCAAGGTATTACTTATAATCAACCACTCAAGATTCTCCCTTTTTGGAAACAAAAGTGGGCCACTGATAGGCTAATGACCTTCTCCCTAAAACTGACCCCTTTTTCCAAGCACATATAAACTTTGTATTGCTAACTTATGCCCTTCACTCCATTGTATACTGGCACCGCTGTTCAACTATGTAACTTCTCTGCCAGGATGAAGAAAGGAGATGTTTTCTTTATGCTCTACCTAGATTTACTTGCCTAGAACCATCCAGGCCCTGGCTCGGCAGGAGTCCCTTATTTTCCTTTCCTTTAAGAATGAACTTCACTTAATCCATCAATTTCTTCTTTCCCATTCTGTTTCATTAGATTTAGCAAACATTTGGGGTCTTTTAAGTATATGACATCTAAAATATAGAGTCTATATTGCCTGCCTACCAAAAGCTAGCAGTTGCATGTATGAAAAATTAAGCATCTTCAATACAATGTGAAAAAATAGTATAATAAAGAAATACATGGGATAGCACTGAGACACATAAAAGAATAACTAATCTAGATTCATAATGTTCAGGGAAGGCTTCCTGGAGCAGATTATATCTGAGCTGAAATAATAAATAATAATTACCCAGTCAAAGAAATGTGTGTGTGTGTGTGTGTGTGTGTGTGTGTGTGTGTGTGTGTGTGTGCGCGCATTAGGGGGGAGGTGGCTAGAGGAAAGTCTATTTTAGCAACCAGAATATGAAAAGGCACAGAAGGAAGAAAGCACCATGAATTCAGGTTCCTGCAACTCATGCTGAAGACAGAAGCTGAGGGTCCACGTAGGGAAGTGCCTTGCTGGTACTTGCTGGTAAGTGAGACTCAGATTATGAGGGCCACTGTGTGCTGTGAAAGAATCTTGACACTGTTATCATTAAGGCTAGAAAAAGTACCCACTCTGACTCCTTGTGCCTGGATTCACCAGCCTCAAGGGGCAAAGGATGGAACAATGACCTTTCAGTGTTCATTCTAATTTCTGGTGATAAAAATTACTCTCCAAATTTTCCATTGTCCCATGTTCTGTCTTAGACTTCGTTGTTACTCCCAGATAAATGCACTTCTGATTAAAATATAGCCTTATGAAAAGCAGGTTTTACACATAAGGAAAATGCAACAGGATTTGATTAAAAAAAGAATAAATGGGTGGAGATGATTTCATCTATAACTGAACTCAGATCCTGTCAGCTTCTGGTTTGGAAGCCTCTGCTTGTTTTCCACCTTCTATAGCATGAAAGAGAACACTGTTACCCGCCACCTCCCTTTCCACCCACAGCCTGCCTCACTTACCCCACAACCTGTTCGCAGTGTGCCTTTCCAGGCTTGCCTCTACCCTGCTCCCAAAAAACCTCACTCTAAACAGCCATTCCTGGTGGGTCACTATCCCTAAAATATGCCACACGCAGGTCCTCTGCTATGACTTTACCCATGTACCTTCCCAGGCTTAGAATGCCTTTCGTCACTAGCCTACCTGGAAAATGATTTTCTCAGGCTTTAAAACTGAGCACAAACATCACCTCCTATCTGCAGCTTTCTGTAATTCTGTTTTCATTCCCAACTTGACTCTCAAACAGAAAAATTACTCCTTCCTCAGTCCTCCCATTGTACTTTCTAATTCAACAACTTCTCATGCTGCATTACATTTGCCTCTGTCTCCTTTACTGGATTGGAAAGGCTCTCAAATATAAAAATTTCTTCTTATTTATATTTCTATACTGGTGACCAGATGAGGCCCACCAAATATTAGATATGCAACACATGTTTGCTGAGTTGAACTGAAATAAATCATGTTATAGGAGAAACAGTGCACTGGGTTCCCATCCCCGCCTGTTTCATTTGTTTAGATACCCTATGGAGCATTCAATCATGCACATAATTCCCTGAGAATTATACAGCAATTCTTGAAAGGCTGGGTGGGCGGGTGGTGGTGATGAACTTGGGTTGTTCATATGCAAGAGAACTGTAAAGTAAACTTGATGTGCTGATGTCTGAGGTGTGGTATTTTCCCTGCATCCACCTGGTGGCTACGTGCCTAATTTCTTTCTTTCTGCATGTAGATCCTAAGCCAACAATGTCAGCTATTGTCTGATTCTGAGTCTGTGGTCTTTTTTTCCTGAAGTCTGGGGATAAAAT
The DNA here is from genome assembly GCA_004363605.1 of Indri indri. Lineage (NCBI taxonomy): Eukaryota > Metazoa > Chordata > Mammalia > Primates > Indriidae > Indri > Indri indri. The sequence goes on along the minus strand of RJWJ010030817.1, from coordinate 17,006 downwards.
GGTAACCAAGTCAGTGAGTCAGTGAGCATTTCCTGTATGGCTATTATTAGTGTGAGCCCTGAATAAAACGCTGGAGCTGTGTCGCTGTGTGAACTAAAGGAAAGTGAGGCTAAAGACCTATTACTTTGTAATAAATAAACTCCTAGAATTCCTCCTTGTCTGCATTTCATTGAAAGGAAAAACTGTGTCCCTAGCACCAAACCATTTCCAGTGTGGTGGAGGCGTGGGCCGAGTGGCTTTTCTCTATAAGCCTTTCAGTAAATGAAGCCCTTCTAGCTGGGAATCTCATCCTGTCTATCTGACTTTCACTTTGGAAAACATGTTTATCAACTAAGAGATGAATCATTGCTGCATTTATGCTAACTAGACAAGCCAGAGCTACATAGTTATTTTCCACTGCTATGGCAGCCTTTCTTTTCTATTTACATCTGAATCTCAGCCCACTCCTGGGGAATAGAAAGCCTGGCCTCCTTCCAGACTTCCCAAATCTGATTATGGAGTCCTCAGAGGATATGTCTCATTGATATACACTATCTTGAAGGCCAAACCCAGCTCAGTGAGAGAGCTGCTTCTCTGGTCTAAATTGATGTGTTATGGAGATGTCAGCCACTCTGAGTCATCAGCAAACATGAGTTGGTGTACAAGGTGTTCTGAAATGATGCGGGGCAAAGCAGAGTGAGTCTTCAGCTTTGTTCTCTTCTGACTGTTGGTAATGCACAAGAGATTTAGATTATGAAGCCTCTTGTTGACTTTCACAATTCCTTAGAAAAAAATGTGAAGGAGTATGTTGCAGTGGTTAAAGACCACTATGTTCTGAATGTTTACGTACCCCCAAAATTCAAAATGTTAAAATCTTTATCCCCAAAGTAATCGTATTAGGAGGTGGGTCTTGGGGAAGTGATTAAGTCACGGCGTTGGAGATTTAATGAATGGAATTAATGCCCTCACAAGAGGCCCTAGAGAGACTCCTTGCCCAATCCACCTTGGAAAGTTAGAGTGAGAAGACAGCTATCTATGAGGAAGCTGGCCATCATAAAACACCAAATTTGCTGCCACCTTAATCTTGGACTTCCCAGCTTCCAGGACTCTGAGAAATAAATTTCTGTTGTTTACAAGACACCCAGTCTGTTGCATTTTGTTTTAGCAGCCAGAGTGGACTAAGTCAAAGGCCTAGGTTTATGAATCAGAAAGAACTGGATTCAGATCTGACACTTCTAGCTATATGTCCTTGGGCAGATAAATTGATGTCACTAAATGGCAATTTCCACATCTGGGAATTTTGGCTAACCTTAGTATCTACTCTATAGGGTAGTTTTAAGTATTAAATGGAATAAAGTATATAAAAGGCAAAGCATAGACCCAGATGCAAGATAAGGGATCAAAAACTTGTATATATTATTACAAGTACTATATTAAATGTATTATTTCCAATATTAATTGTCTTATTTCCATAATAATCCAATGTTCTTTTAGCTGTCACTACCATCATTCATCCTTCCTACTTAGCCATTCCTTTGACTTAATCCTCCTCAGCATACCCCTTTATATCATATCTTCCATTTCAATTGAAAACTATCCATTCATCCAAAAGGAATAAAGAAAAAAATTCATGTCTGATAAGAGGAAGTAATGGGTAGCATTAATATTACTTTAAAAACTCAAAGAATAAGATAGCTGAAATTAATTGAACTCAAGGCCTATTTAAGACTTGGGTATGGTGTTTGTTTTCATTTATTTGTTTGTGTTTTGATTTTTTTTTTTTTTTTTTGAGACAGGGTCTCACTCTGTTGCCTGGAGTAGAGTGCCGTGGCGTCAGCCTAGCTCACAGCAACCTCAAACTCCTGGGCTCGAGCAATCCTTCTGCCTCAGCCTCCCGAGCAGCTGGGACTACAGACATGCGCCACCATGCCCGGCTAATTTTTTCTATGTAGATTTTTAGTTGTCCAAATAATTTTTCTATTTTTAGTAGAGACAGGGTCTCACTCTTGCTCAGGCTGGTCACAAACTCCTGACCTTGAGCAATCCACCTGCCTCGGCCTCCCAGAGTGCTAGGATTACAGGAGTGAGCCACCACACCCAGCCTGTGTTTTGCTATTGGTTGTGATTTCTAACAATAGAAATGGACTTAAATTAGGTAGTTGGGCACTAAGCCTTAGAGTATTTACTAATGTGCTAGAATTCATAGGGTACTGTGTTAGAAATAATACAAATACGTGTAAAACTCAAAGCAAAGAGCTGAAACAAAATCTGTTTGTACTTGCAGACATGGCTTACACTGGGGTTTTCAGCCATGTTGGCAATCCCCCGATGTTAGAACAAGGCCATGGCCCACTTCGATACCTCTGAGAGATTTCTATTTTACCCCATCTGATACCACCAACAGCTGTGCTGAAGTGGCCATTCACTGTTCTTTTGATCCCTTCTGTTTCACAGATTAATTAATTTTTCTACTTTGGGTCTTTCATCTGTTTCCAGGCTTCCAATCTCGTATATTCCATGCTATAGCAGTCGCATTCATTTGCTAGGGCTTCTATCCCACAAAATTCTACCCCACAAAATACCACAGCATGGGTGAATTAAACAACAAAAATTTATTTCAATTTGTTGGCTATTACAGACCATACCACAAGGGAGATATTTGTATGTAATCTTCTCACTGTTCTGGGGGCTGGAAATCTGAAATCAAGGTATTGGTAGGTTTCCTTTCTCCTGAGGTCTCTCTTCTTTGACAGCCTCTGTCTTGCTATGACTTTTTCTCTGCATGTGCATGTATCTCTCACGTCCCTTCTTCTTAGCATCAAGGACAGAAGTCACGTTAGATTAGGGCCCCCCTCTTACCACCTCATTTAACTTTAATTACCTTGTAAAAGACCTTATTTCCAAATATGGTCTCACTGGGGTTAGGGCTTCACAATATGAATTTTAGGGGAACACAATGAAGTCCATATCAACAGACTTGCAGATTAATCATCTGATGAGGATCACCCTCTTTGACTGGGTTTAGTGGGACACTGAGAGAGCCAAACATTATTCTATAGGCAGCTTCCAAGGAGTATGATGCTTCTCTTAAGTGGGGCCTGGGCCTAACGTAACCATATTGTTCACATAATTCTTTCACATAACTCTTTCAAAAGAAATAAAATGATATGTTTACAGATATGTTTGAAGCTACTCTAAATCCCTCATGGATTATACTTCCCTCTCTCCTTCCCCACAAGTAATCAATTTTTCAAGTCTGGTATGTTTTTACGTTTGCTTCATATGAATAGACTACAGTTTTTCTTATTATTAAATTTCACAAGGGACATCATAATATAGGCATCATTCCAATATTTCCTTTTATACATACATTGTGGCTCAGAAAACAATACCCCAAAACGTGGCACTTTGACAACCTGAGGTGAAGAAGTCTCCAGGTCTTTCTGACCTCTGAACTCCCACCCGTCATCTCTCAATCCTCTGTCTCTCCCAAAGCATAAGATGAAATTGTCGTCTGAAGTTCTTTTATCTGCCTAAAGTCTGTTCCAGACCTGCCAAAGAAGAAAGTAATTACCTCTGGTCCCTTCCATGAGTTTTCATTAACTGAACTCATATCTCAGGAAGAAAGGCTGAAATCTGTCAGCACATCAGATAGACTTTTGTTGCAAACCATTGGTCTGCTCTGTGGTCCAAAAGGCTTTGTCCCAGGCTATTATATGTTCTTCAAGCCCAGTGAATTTTCCTAAAAATAATTTACTACCCCCCTAAAATCATTCACACTTCCCCATCTCCCTTTCACCTACCAAGAAGAATATATAAGCATCTGTCCCCCATTGTGTGATGGGGTTATCACTCTGCAATTTTTCCCTGTTTCTCCTATTAATCTGCCTTTTGTCAGTTGATTCTCAGTGAATCTTCAGAGGGTGAAGGGGAAGTTTTTCCTTGGTCCCTAACATGTAACATCAGCTATTTCCTTTAAATTGTTGTAAAGCATCCCAAGATTGAATATATTACAATGGAACCATTCTTCTCTTGGTGGATATTGAGATTGTTTTCAATTTGTTGGCTATTACAAATCATACCACAATGAGGATTTTTTTTTACCTAATCTCAGAGTTTTGTTCACATTCGAAGTTTTTCTAGAGAATGCCCCTAAGAGTGAAGGGATTTTATATTTCCATTTTTATTAGATATAGCCAAATTGCTCTCCACAATGGCAGTGCTAATTATACTCTCCTAGCAACCTCACAAAACTTAGTATTATAAAATATCTTCAGGTTTTTCAATCTTTAGTTGTGTGATATTTTCATGATGTTATTTTAACTCATATTCCCCTGATCTCTGTTAAGCATCTTTTATGTAGTTTTTGGCAAGTTGGGTTTCTTCTTTTTCTCTTAAGTCCCTTGTCCCTTTTTCTACTGCATTTTCTACATTTTCTTAATGATTTCAGCAGTTATCTATATATTTCAGATTTTTGGATATATTCATTGCAAAAAGGAGTTGCTAATATTTAGCTTATCAGACATTTATTTATGGTATCTATTGCTATAGAGAAAATTTTAATTTTAATATAATCAAATTTATCTCTCTCTTCCTTTATAATTATATGGAGAAAGGAGTTAGGAATCCTCTATCCTGGCATCACATATTCTTCTGTATTTCTTCTGTAATTTTTAAGTTTTATTTTCACATTCAAACCCTTAATCCACTGAATGCAGAAAAGATGTGTGAATCAATGAAGAATGTTGAATAAAAAAATTGGTAGGCACACTTACCTATTTTATAACCATTATTTAATAGTTCTAATATCTAAAATGTTAAGGGAGATGATGTGATTTTTATGATTTGTTGTATCTGATGATTATTGCTTATGGTAAATTTGTTCCTTGTGGGTTTTAAAACCTTGTACTATGAACTTCTCTTCAAGAAGTTTTTCTATGTGGAATGAATCCTGGAACTGTGGGTTTGGTACGTCTCTCCAGAACAGTCATACTTTTGCATCTGTCAGGCATTCCGTAGGTACTGCTTTCTGGGACCACTTTTTAAATGTTGTTTCAAATTATGGTTTTTTGGACCACTCATGTAGTGTAAATTGGAACCCCCCAGGTCATATGAGAGAGGAGGCACATAGTTATGAATTCTCAGAGGAATCTCTTTTTTTTTTTTTTTTCACACTGGAACCCAGACTGCGATTTGTCAGGGTTCTTATGAGGACGAATTTTTTCCTGTTTTACTCTTTTAATGAGAGTACAGCCTTTTGTTGGTGCCTACTTTAGTGTAAGATCTTAGTTCTGATTCGTCACCCCGTTTTTGGACCCAAGAATAGCAACTTCCTCCACCCACTTTCCACCTCTTTATTCCATAAACCCACCACTTAATGTAATTCAAGTGCTTCAGTGCTTTAATTTTTTATCTTGAATATTTCCTTTATTTTCTTGTTTGCTCAGTTATGCATTTAAAAAATTTAAAAATATTATACCCATTCTAGTTGTTGTGTTGCTTGTACGTGTTGCTATAAATGGATGCCCTGCTTTTCTGTTAATAAATATTGTACATCAAATAGACCCACTTATGATTCACTTTAATTGAGCAAAGCAGGATTTATATTCTGATTTACATTCTAAAAAACATTAATAAAAACTCTCTGTTCTTTAGTTTCTGTTTTCTTTTCAGTGTTTTTATACATTTTTTTCTAATCATAGATCACATGAGTGGCATATTAAAGGCTTTAAAATTAGGACTAATTGCCCATAAACAGTACTGCACCATGAATAATTAGTTTGCAGAATTTCCATTGATTGGCTATCAAATTACTGCTGTCACGTGAATTGCAAAAATACCTAACTGAGAGATTGCGCTATCAAGAAATGTTCCTCATCCCCACCACTTGGGAGTGAAAGCAGTGCCAATTTAAATTTTTCCAATTTATGCCATAAAGAACATCTCTCTCAGCAGTTTCCCAGCTGAGCTACCTCTACTATCACTTACATAGCAATAGACAGAATCAAATGATTCATTTTATATAATGTCTCAATTCTCATTCTAGAAGTCTCCATCCAGAATTTTAAAAAAAAAAAAATCAAGCAAAATTTATTTTACATATTTCTTCATCTTGTTATACATTCTCTTATATACTTCTTTAATCTTTTCAAAACCTCTGTACCCATTTACTCAAGGGAAACTGGCAGGAGGCATACGGTTTCTAATCAACCGATCAAAGATCTGCCTCAATTGTTAGGGTTCCCAGAAATCAACTCAAAATCTCTTTTACTATGTCATCTCAAACAATGAGTTATATGGTAGGATCAGACAAACAGAGCCAATGTAAGAGATTTTTTTCTTTAATTAAAGGAGACAAGGATGAGAATGCTTCTTGTGCCATGTGTTTTGGCTATTTCACTCACTGAGCCCGTCCCGTCGTCCCAGTGTCTATGCAACACAGATCACATGTAGCTTAAGAAAACTCACTTGTTTATGAAGAGTAAGCCATTAGGGAATACTTTTCTCACACGTTTCTTCTTTCACAAAGTGCTTTTGCTTAAAAAAGTAAATCTTTAAAAAGTTCTAACACAGGTAATACATGCCACATTTGTTCTCAGTTATCATTGTACAAAACATTAGAAGCCATTTCCCGGTGATTATTTCCATGTAGCTTGAATTTAATATACATTTTCAATATGAATCTCCTTTTTGAGAGTGCCTATCCTTATTTTTGACTCATATTTTTCACTTAGCTTTGCCTCTGACATAGAAATAATGATATCCACACACCAGAATTTCCATATCACCAGTCACTACATTGTATTAAAAATCTGTTGACATATGTGGATGTTACTGCTTTATGACATATTGCTTTTACTGACATATTTTGGAAATGTGTCAATGGTGAAAGCCACAATACACTAAATACACACAACAGAGAGGAATTTTTTATTACTATAAAATGGCTTAACATCAATTCCAATAGTAGTTAAACAACTAATCTAATTTTTTGGATTACAAAAAAACATGTTATATTAATATATAACATGCTTGATATGCACATTATGACATATTATACTGCAAGTCTCTATTAATTAGAATTCTATAAAAAGCAGAGTACTCTGCTTAAATTAATTTCTGGTGATATCAATATATATTTAAGTAGCAGAAAGCTATAGATGAAATAATTAGGTATTAGATGACTAAATTTTAATATCCTGCTTCTACCACTTACTACTCTGAACTTATATTCAGAAAATATTTTCTTTCATCAAAATAAGCATGTGTTAAAAACACCTTCTTGTCATTAAAAAAGTACTTGGTAAATAAAATGTTCTCCCTTATTCTATGTTTATTAAAAACACTAAAAAGTACAATAAGCTATGTATTAAATAATAAAGTAATATAATTCAACATTTAGTGACAATTAATTGATAATCATTCATTTCATTGTCTGTACTACTAGCAATGCATAGTAAACATATGACCAATATTATTTCAACATTCATTACTATTTTGAGATTTTGCCAAAATTTTCAATGTTGTTTTCTGATACTCATCTCAAACTGAAAAAACCTTATCTCCCCTGGCCTCTAGTTCAACTTCATGACCCTGTTGCCATTTTCCCATTCTCCATTTGTCCTTGGTAAGCTGCATTCTCGAGTTGATGGGCATGAATTACTTAGCGGTAAGACCAGACAGGGGTCAGTGTTCAATAAGGCAGAAGACACTGGCCACAAACACTGTGGTTGTTTCCTCTGTCTTCAAATGGGATGCTAGAACTGGGAAAGGCCTACTACACTTTTAAATATAAAAGACAAAGGAATTTGGAGCAAAGGAAGATGAGGTTCAAGACTTCCTTTGTAGATGTTCTCCTTTACATTAACACCACACTATCATCTTATTTCTTTGTATTTTATAATTTTTCACCTAAATGTAAAGTTTCTATTATATAATAATTAACACTATTAGCTAACATTTGCTATTTACCAGCCACTATCCTAAGTGCCTTGCCTGTGTCTTATCCTTTAATAGTTAAAACAATCCTAAGAATTACAAAAGAGAAAAAAACATAGCCTGATGTCTCCACGTGGTAAATGACAAGGGCAGATGTTATTGGCTGAATTGTGTCTTCCCAAAATTCGTATTGAAGCCCTAACACCCAGTACCTCAGATTGTACTATATATGAAGATAAATCCTTTAAAGGGGCAATTAAGCTAAAATGAGGCCATTAGGATGGGCCCTAATCCAATCTGACTGATGCTCTTATAAGAAGAGAAAATGTGGCCACAGAGACAAACACCAGGGACAACCACATTAAAACACTGTGAGAGGTGGCCATTGCAACCACAGAGAGAGGCCTCAGAAGAAACCAATACTGTTGACACCTTGACCTTGGACTCTAGACTCCAGAACTGTGAGAAAACAAATTTCTGTTGTTTAAGTTACCCAGTCTGTGGTACTCTGTTATGGCAGCCCTAGCAAACTAATGCAAAGGATTTAAACTCAAGAGTCTGATCTGAGAGACCAAAGTATTAACCACCATTCTAGGGTATCATGGCTTGATAGTTATCTTTGTTTGTTCCTTATTTTTTAATAAGTATCAGTTGTTCTATCTATGTGATTAATACCCACTCTGATCCTTTTTATTCAGACAATTGTACAGAGCTATTTAGGAATCTAAAAGCCACCCTAGGATCTAAGTAACTCGTGATAGGTTTCATGTTGGTTCATTTTGTTAGAGAATAGTGTAATTCCAGACCACCCATTCTGAAAGGTATAAAACGATTTTGTTAAGAAACTACTTTAGAAACAACTTGGAGGTTCTGAAGAATTAGAGATAGAAAGAATCCTACCTGAATATTTTGCTTATCTTAACACTGCCTCCTATAATCCCCAAAGCAATTATCTCTGCTATGCGATTTTTTAAAGAGAAGGAATCCAGGGGAAATGACAGACTCCTTGTTGAACGCTTTCTGTACATCTATGCCCTCAGAAAATCCTGCCTAACATTAAGGAAGAGTACACAAGAAGCAGATGAAATATGAGAGTTTTTTACCTAAACCAATCCATAAATCATCTGCAAGAAAAAAACACATGACTAAGCAATTGTGATTCCAAGAAAACTGCCAATTTCAACCAATATGGACTGTTTTATTTAATGTACACCTACAAGGTCTATAACATTTATTTTTAAATCAGTGGCTATTTAGCTTCCTACACCCATAATTTCTTTTCTTTCTTTTAATGTATAATATTGGAACACATTGCATTGAGGCACATGTCAAAAGCACTGATGATTAAACAAAAAACATGCAAAGGGAGTAGCAACATTACTATAACGTAAATTTCTTACAAACTAAATTAGGCTCATTGTTTCAATGACTTTGCTGAAGTTCCAAGTTTTTATAATGGCAATCAATTTGATAGTCTTCTTGTACTACTGATATATAGATATTCTAATAACTCTTCCCTCTACAAAACAAGTAGAAATTCTATACTAAAAAAAACTATTAAAATAATGCTAAACTGGCAAGAAAATAAGGGAACTCTTCAGATTATAAATACAAAACAGGTATGAGAATCCATGGAAGGATATCAGGGACTGATGGAAGCCATCTATCTAGATCTTCTGCTGACTTTTTTTTTTCAACTGAAGTTTTGGTTTGAATAGTTACTGAAGGTACAGGATAAAGCCTAGAATCCTATACAGGGCTGGACACTTGAAACACAGAACAATGAATAATTACCTAAAGCTAAGGCTATATGCTGGCTCAATGAGGGGAGGGCAATATTTGATCTCTACCATTCACTATGCACAAATGTAAATTCCACATAGGTTAAGGATTAAGTGTGAGAGGCAAAAATATAAAATATTTTGGAAAAAAAGAAAAAAATCATTTCCTATGGGAAAATCCATAGCTTTCAAAATGTTTAATATTAGAAAATAAGAAAAGACTTAAAACTAATAGTTTAGGACCCAAGTTAGGAAGTTACAAAAAAAATAAGATCCACAAAATTTAACACAAAGAAAGAAGCAAATAATAAAGATTATAGTGGAATTAGTGAAATAAAAAGGAAAGATACAATAGTTTCAACTAAGCTATATGAAGGAGATTTACACGGCAATACTACTAAAAAGGACATATTAATAATATGAAGAATAGAAAGGAGCTATAAACACCAATGCAACATATGTACTTTTTAAAAATAGAGACTATTATAAAATTTATGCAAATAATTTTGAAAAACTCAGTGAAAATGGTCAAATTCCTAGAAAAAGGAATATAATAATCAAAACTGACTCCATTAGAAACTGAAAATCAGAATATGTATATATTTTATATATATACTATAATATTTAACTATAAGCAATGTCAAAATGGTGTAAGACAATAAAATATTCTTAAGCTTTTAAAATTTTTTTCAATAGATTATACATTCACAAAGTTCAATAATAAAAAAAATGTAGAAAGATGAAAAGTGAAAATCTTCTTCCTACCCTTGTCCCAATTTATTCAATTTCTAATCCTTCCCAACAAACAACCAATGTTATTATTCCTTTTATATTCTTGTACGTTTCTTTAAGAATATACAGGCAACTAAGAACATTTATTTTTATCTCCTTCTCCACATTTTTACACGAAACATAACATATACTATATAATATCTGAACCTTGTTTTTTCCTGAACAGGATATCTTAGAGGTCTTTCTATTTCAGTATATAAAGTGTTTCCCCATTTTTTAAAGATTTGTGTAGTATATATTATTCTTTGGAATAGCCATACCAATTTAAGCAGATTAGGTTTGTAGAGTATCCTCTCTACAGCTATATCATATATATTTAACATTTTTGAGTTTCCTCAAATTTTTTGTTCTTGCGAACAAGTCACCTGTGACAGTCCTTGTACATGTATTTCTCAAGTGAGTATGTATATTTGAAGGATAACTTTCCAGAACTGGAATGATTAGGTCAAAGGATACTTCCATTTGTAGCTTTAATAGATATTGCCAAATTGTCATCAATGGGAATTGTATGAATGTACTCTGCTAATAGCAATTTAAGGAAGAGCTTTCTTCCCATAGTCTCTGCAAGAAAGTTATAAAGCTACTGCATAATTTGAATTTCTATTTCTCTCACTTTTAGTATTATATAGCATCTTTTCTTATTGGTAGAGCCACTGTGTTTTCTTGAACCATCTATGTTTCATGAACCATCTGTTCTTATCAATTATTTTTCTATTGAGTTTTCCCTTTTATTATTTATTTCTAGAAGCTTTTTCATATATTAGAGATATTAGCTCTACGTCTGTGATATGAGTTGAAAAGGTTTCCCAGTCTGTCAGTTGTCTTTTGGCCTTGCTTATGATTTTTTCCATGCAAAATTTTTTGAATTTCACAATATTTTCACGTTATTTTTAAAATCATAAAAAGAATTAAAAATTTTAGGTAAATTGGCAGTGGCCAAGGAACTCCAAGGCCACCCTTTTCCAAACTCAACAACAACAATGCTAACATAATCTCAGGTAAAATCTGATGCAGAAGCTTTTTATAACCTTGTAATGAACCAAATTAAATATTTTTTTCTGCTTAGATTAAACCAATCTATTAAGATCTAAAACTTCTCTCCAAATTTTTTTAAGACTCGACAGAATTCAATTTGTTAACATTCTAGTCCTTAAAATCACTATAGTAAATCCTGTGAGAAAAGTACTCCGTAAGTAGGGATAAATTCCTAAATCAACCTATGGGAAAGTCTCTTTCCCACGAAGTACAAGAGATCTCTGAAATAGTGCATGATGGCTTGGCAGGTATAGTGACAGAAAGTCTCCAACATCCTAGCATTCTACTTGCTTTAAATCATTGACAAACATACGGAAGAAAATCACAAGCTACAGTGAGTAGCTGTATTGAGCTGCTCCCCTTCCTGTGGGCCAAATGAAGGTTATTTGCAAGGGGAAGTGAAAGAGGTGCAGAGAAAACATTTCTCTTCTTGAAGTCAGGGAGTGCTTGCTTCTAACACAAGAAAACTGGCTTCACTGAGTGACTATCATTTGGTTTAGACATAGGTCTGATGAAATCTCATCTTCCCACTGAATTTGGCTCATTTTAAATCCACTGATTGGTAAATCCTGGAAGGCTGGGAATAGTGGATATGTACAATCTGTTTCTACTGTAAAGATCCCTGAGCATTGTCTCCCACTGCATTTGTAGATGTTTATTTACTATAAAACTGATGGAGAATGCTAAGCACAGTTAATGATCTAGAGAAAATGGAATGAGGTCATGTGCAAGTAGAACAGAGTTTAATGAAAAAAATTTAGAAGAGCAAGGGGAAAATTCTTAAAAGCAACAAGAGCATCACTGGACTGGGTGAGATCTTGGTTCTAGTGCCAGCATTTCTCTTAATTAGTTGTGTGACTCTTACCAAGACAGACCTTAGAGATCTCCAATTTATACATTAATAAAATGAAAAATTTGTATTATTTAATCTCTAAAGGATCTTCCAGCAGCAGCACCTATTATTCTCAAAGAAAGTGAGAAAAGAGGAAGCTTTTGATTGGGGCAAGAAATAATAAAAACATTTATTCTTTTGTTATTTTCTTAGGTATTAATAATTATGTTTGGCAGTCTCCATTAATCAAATATATTGAAGAGTTGTCAAATTTTCTCATTATTATTCCAACTTTAAAAATGTGTGCTTAGGTACTTCTAGTTCTTTAAAAAATATTGAATCATTCTTACAGTTTGTTTTACTATTTTTTTTTAAGATGCACTCTCACTCTGTTGCCCAGTGCAGTGGCATCCAACTAACTTTTTAAGTCTTTTGTAGAGACAAGGGCTCAAAAATGTTGCCCAGGCTGGTCTCAAACTCCTGGATTCAAAGGATCCTCTGGCTTTGACCTCCCAAAGTGCTGGGATTACAGGCATGAGCCACTGCACCTAGCTATTTTACTATTTTTGAAGAAATTTTGTGAAAACATGTATACAATGCCCATTAAATGACAAAAGAGCAATTGTGGCAAAATAAAGTTTAAAATTTTTTGCCTTAGAAAAATGTTTTCATATACTTTTAGTAAATAAGTTGTGTGTAAAATCATGATCATTATTTTTTTAGAGACTGGCTTAAACCTTCAGTACACAGTCCACAAGGGAAATAAATTTATAAAGACTTCATAAAGAAATCAGTTCATTAAAATAGGCAATCTGAAAGTTGTCTATACCTTCCTGCCTCCAGAAACAGGATTCTTTATTATGACCATAACAGATGTGCTGCTTTTTCCCCTTCATAAACCTAATGAATCAATTATCAATGGCCTGAAATATTCCATTATAGAAATAAGTATGTGAAAGGAAAAATTGATTTTTATGTTCATTAATTAACATGGCATCCAGCCTGCACTAACATAGACACTCTCCTTTAGTGAATTTTTTATATGAACAGAAACAGAGAAGTTCCATGTTTCCTTAAGACAGATGTTGTTTGCTGGTTTTTTTTTTTATTATTATTTCATAAAAGCAACTTTTATTTACTCATAGCTCCTCCTAGATGAGTTATAATCAACATTCATGGCATTCTACTCTGCCCATACTTTAAGACTTTCCCATCATGAGTTTCTCGAGATATTTTATAATATGACCACTTTACAAAAAACAAAAATTCTCATTACACTTCACGTACCAGCAGGAAATGATCCTTTTAATACTGCCTAAATCAGCGCCTCTGAAACCATAATAGTTGGGTCTTTCATTACCTATATTACATAAAATATCCTCAAACCCATCAATAAAAACCAGGGGTTTATGGTTCTGCCTGTGGATAAGGGGAAATAACATACAAAATAGAAAGATTGAAATCTACCAGATTTTTTTTTTTTTATCTTTGGTTCTTTTCTGTCTTCTTTTCAGATAGAAACTCAATGTTTATTTTTCAGTTATAATGAATTAAAGCAGTATGGAATTTACCTTAGGAAAAACAAAATTGTGCAGGAGCCAGCATCTCAGGATGACACTGAAAAGCACTGATTACAAGAGGCATTTTCCCTGAACATCTACAGCCCTGGCAAACACTGTCAGCTGTGAGCAGAAAGACAGAAACCATAAGACCCTAACAGCCATCCCCAAAACAGCACGGATCAAAGGAGATTATGTTGAGTTTTTCCATGAAAAGGAAGGAGGCAAGTTGTCAAAAGGATATATAGCAAAATCTAGCTCATATTTTTGGTACAATGATTGCCCCACTATACAGATGAGAAAACAGAGTGCCAGAGGTCACACAATTAAACCTGTAAATCTTCACCACACTTGCATCACTTTGCTTTTTGTATATCTTCTCCACTAGAGTGCAACTTTCAGAAGGGCAGGGGCTTTGTATTGTTTACTCCTATACCCTCCGTACCCACAGCAGTGCTTGGGACATAGTAAAGTGTAAAAAATGAGATAAGCTGAAGTCATTAATTAATCCACTCCACTGCTTTAAGAGGAAAATGTCATAACTAACACTGTCTTGTATCTCAATTCTATCATTCTAGAAGTCAGGACGTTCTTTCTAGTGATTTGGAATTTATACCAATTTTATCAAATATATTTGATCAAATCAACAACAAATTCAAAATAACATTACAATATAGCCATATATGTTTAAAGTCAGTTTTAAAAGAACTTTATACTTCTAAATACTAACATCAATTTCATATGTTTCCATTTTTTTAAATTCTTTTTTACTATTTTTAGAGATAGGATCTTACTATGTTGCTCTGTTGCCCAGGCTGGACTTGAACCCCTAGACTCAAGCAATTCTCCCACCTCAACACCCAGAGTAGCTGGGACTACAGGGTCTCCATATTTTAATGACAAATTTATTTATAGCCATTTGATATGATGTTTTCTAAATTTATAGGAATTTAGTTTATGATGAAAAACTGAAAGGGCATATATACTCACCCACATTTCTGAATCTGAAATTTCATTTAGTGATGTTTTATTTAACAGAACTTTATTCATCCTCAGAAATCAACATAGACAATGAAATAGCTCCTCTTTAGAAAGGAAATAAAACATTAATATATGGTTTTAAGAATATAATAAAACAATGACCTGTTTTGTAAAATTTCTAAATCCATTATAGAGTAGACATAATTAATAAAATTTACCAAGGAACATATTCTTAGAGTTCAATCATAAAATTAACTATGACGAGGAACAAAATTCAGTATAAGAGAACATGAACTATATATCTTTCATGTACTGTGTATACTTGAGCTTGAACTCTTTTATTTCTGAAGTGATGCTAAACACATTCTTAAAGATAGGCAAAAAAGGATGTCACAGAGGCAAATGGCTTCCACTCTACAGACTGCCAGGGAGCAAATGATAAGAAACACAAGAAAATTCTACCTTGTTCCTGAGCAAGAGCCATTAATTAATCTCTTTTCTAAAGAAGGTCTTTCAAACTGTTCACCCTGATCGCCATACATTTGTGTAACTGACAAGAAACATAATGTATATTGATTAACAATGTGCTCCATAGTACACAAAGGGAAACACAACCCACACCCATCACGAAGCCAATAAAAGACTGGTTGACTTCTGAAAACATTTTCAAACATCTATCCTTATTCTTCAGGTTATAGTTACTTCTTCAGTATCACCTGCCAATCCTTTATTTTCAATTTCATCTTAATAGACAGCATGGTAAGAAATTATAAAACTGGAAGTTTGAACTACTACGATGTAGGGAAAGGCACAAAAATGTAGTTGAGGAAAAGAAATAATACAGTTTAGGTAAAAATAAAAAGATACACTGCAAAAGATAAAACTCAGAAACCCATCACATCAAGAACCAATATCTAGGATATTTGGTTACTGAAATTATGGGGAAGTCAGCCCAAATACTATTTGGAATAAAATATGAAAAGTACTTTTACAAAATAAAAATAAGAGATAGTTAAAAGCAAGTGTGACTGACAGTAAGGTTCTGAAAAAGAAGCTGGAATTAAAATAAAGAGAAGGAAGAAAGTTGGAAAGCCAGTTAGAATACATGAGCATGAGTAATTCCTAAAATCTTGTGTCAGATAAGTTTTCAAAATAAGAAAAATGTAAAGATATCAAATATAAAACCCAGTTGATGTAAGACTTCTGTTAAAAGTGTTTACAGAGTAAATGGCTGTAGTAGATTTCTAGATCATGGAAAAATAGAATAACCAAGAGACTTCCGCATTCATTTTATAATTGTTGCAGAGAAGACATGATCACAATTTCCCTCTTCCTCCTCTTCTTGTCATTTCCAGTAAAGTAACTATACAGGCATATTCTCTTAAACTGGCTTCCAATATTAGAGAAATTATGCTCTATTAACTCCCTGCAATTTTTTTAAAAATTGGAATTAACTACAGTAATCAATAAAGAACAATTCACATCTATGGTCATACCACCCTGAATGCAGCTGACCTTGTCTGATCTTCAAAGCTAAGCAGGGTCAGCCTGGTTAGTACTTGAATGGAAGAACAATTTCCTATGGTTTTAATCTCAAAATGACTTTTCATCTGAGGTATTTTATACTCTCTGAAAGAGTAAGCCATGTATGTGACAGATGCAGGGCCCAACAACCTTGCTGTACTTTCTAGCGACAAAAGCTGAAACTGATGTGAAACCCAGGCTCTGGGATAGAGAGAGATTCAGGAGTCCATCATCAACAGAAAGGGTAAAATTTCCCCTTTTAAGGTAAATAACAGGTTTTTTGTTTGTTTTTTTTTAAATTAAGGAAACAAAAAGTATCCTTAAATGCATACTACTGGCTACTACATAACTTGCTGCAACGCATTAAGATCTTCAAGAAAATTTTGTGGAGTACTATTCAGCTTTAAGAAACAATGGTGATATAGCACCTCTTGTATACTCCTGGATAGGGTTGGAACGCATTCTACTAAGCGAAGTATCCCAAGAATGGAAAAACAAGCACCGCATGTACTCACCATCAAATTGGTAGTAACTGAACAACACATAAGTGTACATATAAGAATAACATCTATTGGATGTCGGGTA